>JAWWMW010000298.1:0-18456 GCA_035048345.1 Echeveria elegans | reverse complement strand
GTGGAGCAGGAGCTGCATGCCGTGAAGGAACGGCTGGAGCACATGGAGCAGAACTTTGACGCCCGCATTTCCGCCGCAGTTGAGGCGAGGATGGAGGAATTCATGCGGCGCATGATGGCTAACCAATGTCCTCCCGGTCCCAGCCAGCCACCTCCACCGTCGCCGCCACATCAGGATGATTAGCTCGTATTAGATTTTAGGTTTTGAACTGAACTTCTGTATATAAAAATTTCAGTAATTATAATTATTAGTTTCCTAATTTTTACCATTAAATTTTATTTTTTTAATATTTTATAAATAATATTTTAAATCATTAAAAAAACAATTGTTAACCGTTTTGCGACCATGTGGTCGGTACGTGTTTAGTAAAACAATTTTTAAAATGTATCGTTAATTTCCGGCTAAAATTGTCATCCTTCGTATTGCGACCAACTGGTCGTTAACGTTTGCGACCAACTGGTCGGTAACGTTTGCGACCAACTGGTCGGTAACGTTTGCGACCAACTGGTCGGTAACGTTTTGCGACCAACTGGTCGGTAATTAGTTTTGTCGGTAATTACCGACGAAGTGGTCGGTAATTTACATTACCGACCGGTACTTTACCGACCAACGTTAGCGACCAAATTTCGGTCGCAAAACGTCGTCTGCGACCAGAATTACGCGATTAGCGACCATATATTTGGTCGCTAATGTTCGTTTTTTTTGTAGTGTACGCTCGAATATGAAAACCCTAGAAAACTACCGCCTGAGAATTACCCTTTGAAGTAGACCTTAGTGCTCGATTTAGATGACACGTTGGTCCATTCGAACGCTGATCCTCCAACTGGACAATTTGATTTCGTAGTCCGGCAGAAAATCGGGACCGAATACGTGAATTTCTATGTCTTAAAACGCTTGGGTTTGAAAAAAACAGCGGCGGAATTTGAAGTTGTAATCTTTACAGCAAGGTTACATGAGTAGGCGAGTTTGGAGTTTGACATGAAGCCGTTCGGAATATTTGGAATGGCCAATCGCTCAAGGTTTATTGTTAGCTTTGAGGCTGGTCATAATTCTCTCATCTACTACGGCACAACCTGTGGTGAGTGAGAGTTCTTCATTTCTCTCCTCATCTACGGAGCGACTCCTTTGTTAGTGAGAGGATTTTATTTGGGCGTATAGGTCTGCTCAGATGTTCATTTATGTTTGTTTTATTTGTATATTAATTATTGGAAGTAATTTTGATAAATTATCACTTTTCAAATAGTCATTAGCAGAATTGATCCTCATTCCGGACTGCGTTCTCGTGTTATATACATATATGTATACTTTGACTCCCATTCTGTTGGGATTTGTAATAAAAAAAGTTCCATTACGAAATGCTGAATATGTAAACCAAAACAATATATAATAAAATATACTTGGTTTCTTTCATGATGATTTTTTAAAGGGTTAATTATCGGAAATCACTCATAAAATACGAATTTTTCAATAGTCATCCGTATTTTACGGATGGTTTCCGGTAATTAACCTTTTTTAAAACCAACCCCATTAAATTCCCACTATTTTAGCACACATGATTCAAACATGTGACGTGTAATTTATAATATACCATTTACAACCAGTAGGCTAGCTCATGTGCTTCATGATGACTCGACAATCGATGGTTTACATTTTCGCCTGCGTTTGAAGACTTGAAGGCTCATTCTCTATAACCCTACCAATTCATATAACATCTATTCTTATAAAAAGAATAGAGAAAAGGATGTAAAATCAAATAGAAAATGATAAAATTATTCTTCATTAAACAAAAAAAATGTCTAGACTATCCATTACTCCTCTTTTCACCATTAATCACAAATATGCCATTAAAATTAAAGATAACGGGCTCGATCCGGCCCATTAAATAAAAGGAAAACTGAAAATATTAAAAAATTAAAAAATTAAAAAATTAATATTAAAAATAAAAATTAAGCGATAAATATTTAGCGTTTTTAAGTGAATTAAATAGAGATATCGAAAAAATTTCCGTCGGGACGACGGAAACGCAACTAGTAGTATATATTTCTACATGCCCATGTCCCCTCTCTGCCGTTTATGTCACTTTCACTAGTCAAAATAATGGAGAAAATGATTCATACTCTAACTTTAATTTATAAAAATTAAGATTTTCAATGAATGGTGATTCGTTCAGGTTGTAATTGGGAAGCCTTCAGAATCATAAAAAATTTATGAGTGCGCGCGATTTATACAACAATTGAGGAAAGCTACTACTAGTATTATTCTCACTTGTAACACAAAAGCTCAGTCGTGACTTCTAATTCTGCACAGCTACTGAGCAAGAGTAAACGACTACTTTCAGATGCACATATACATACCATCAGCTACCTGTAGTACCTCTAATGCTAAAAACCCAAAAGATGCGCAAAAGAATTCATTCATTCACATATCACAGCTATATGTTGCTCGTGCTGAATGGAATATTCACAGCAATGTGGCACCTGTAGTCCTTTTGTGACCGATGATCCATTGAATGACTACATATTCATTACAAATAATGTGGTCAACAACATATTTAAGGTAACTCCTCTAACTCAACATCCTCGTAGATGTCTTCTCAGCACGATTTTTCCAAACAGCACATTTACCAAGAATCGACGTCACTGAAGTTAACGCTTAAAGACATAATGGTTCATACACTTAACTATTACATTACATATTAGTTATGCACTTGCATATGAACGTGTCCCTGCATACATATACATATCTATGCACTTGCATGCACACTAAAAATAACAGTATAGCTCTCAAACAAGCTACCTCTAAACCACTTCAACAAAACAAACTTGTAATATGCTGTCGGTCAAATGCTCAGTTGCATTATTTTCATGATCAAGTTAGCAACTAACCAACAAATCTCCTCGCTAACAAATCTCGTCGCCCGAATGTGAAAAGAGAGAAAAGGCGTCCTACACGATTCGAATCCGCTCTTAAATATTTGTCTAAGAGCATGATCCCTTAACCACCACCGATTCCGGCATAGTAGTCTCTCTTTTTTTGTAGCGAGATACTTTTATCGTTTTGACCCATTCCAAACCGGTTCAATCAGCCAACCCATAATTTCAATTTTTAAACACATCAAACCGGTTACGTAATCGGACGGTCCAGATGAAGCGGCACGCACTGAAGCGCTTTGCGAATTCATAAACCCTAAATATCTTCAGAAAATCACAGTATAAAAGCACAACTTTCAGCCTTTCGAAAACTCTTACACACATTCTCTCTCCGTTAAACCTCTCTTTCGGTTTTAGGGTTTTAAATCTTCCGCCTCTTTCCATCTCCACCGTGCTCCTACTTTCCTCCGTCAATGGCTAAGAAGTCCGCTACCAAGGTACTGCCCTCGCTCCGGTGCCTCTTGTATTAGCTGCGTGTTTGTTTTGGTTTATGTTTTGTGCTAATTTGAGTAATCGTTGTTGTTGTTGTTGTTTTCAGGTTGTGGCCGCCGCGCCTTCTGTTGAGAAGTCTGTGAAGAAAGGTACATGTTTATGTTGAAATTTTAGCTGTTTTTTTTTCTCAGAATTGTGTGAGATTGAGGTTATTTAGTTTGTTGAATACGATGTATGTGTTGAATTTGAAGGTAAGAGAGAACCTGAGGTTGCATTAGAAAAAGCTGGTTCTAAGAAGCAGAAGAAGGATGAGTTTGTGCAGCAAGCTATTGAGAAGAAGAAGGCTGAGCTGAAGGAACCGAAGAAGGTGGGGTCAAGTAGCGAGGAAGATTCTGACTCTTCTTCAGATGATGAGCCTAAGGTTTAATCTTGTTGCTTATTTATTTCTTGTTAGTTGGTGATTACTTGGTTTGATAATCTTTATTGTTGATTATAGGTGAAGGCCCCACCTGCTGAGAAGGCTGCCAAGAAGGAATCTAGTAGTGATGATTCCTCGTCTGATGATGTGAGTTATTATTGGGAATGAAAGATCTGGCTAATTTAGTTTTCTCTTTAATATGGAAGAGTACCATAATAATGTACTGATATCATACAGGAACCTGTGCCTCCACCTGCAAAGAAAACTGCTGCTTCAGCTGCCAAGAATGGCTCTGTACCAGCCAAGAAAGCTAAAAAAGATTCATCTAGCTCAGATTCTGAGTCATCTGACAGTGATTCTGAAAAGGATGAAGTAAGTCTATCACAGTTAGTGGATACCTATGAATTTCTGATACTGATGAATATTTTTTTATGCTAACAGAAACCCAAGGCTATAACCCCCGCTGCTAAAAATGTTTCTGTTGCTGCTGCTGATGCTGATGCTAAGAAGGCAGATTCTGATGATTCTTCTAGTGAAGAAGACAGTGATGATTCAAGCTCTGACAAGGAAGCAGTAAGGCAGCATTTTCATGGACGCTAGTCAATTTTTTTGTTAAAAAATTCTATCTAAGTTTATTATATATTGTAAACTGTCATTTCTTTCAAATCAAGCCAAAAGCCAAAGCTCATACTGTGACGAAAGTTGCTGCTTCTAAAGCTGCTGAATCTAGTTCAAGTGATGATTCTAGCGATGATGATGTGGTAAATTTACACTTCAAAAAGAACTTCATTTTATATACATTGCTGGTTTTCTTTCATTTGCTCAAATAGCTTTCTATTCCTGAAGTCTGCAAAGAATGTCAATGAGAATAAAGCCTCAAAGACGGAAGAGTCTAGTGATGACAGCTCGGCTGAAGAAAGCCCTGAAGATGAGGAAGTGAGTTTATTTTGGCTTATTGCTTAATTACTTATATGTTCAAAAACCCCCCTTTTTGCAGACTATTTTTTTTGCCTTTTTTAGTCTGCAAAAAAGACAGCTGTGTCAAAGGCTGTTGCCGGAAAAACTCAAGATTTAGAAGATAGTTCATCTGACGATGAGAGTGATGAGGAAGAAAGCTCTGACGACACAACTAAAAAGTTGAAGTCTGTTAATAAGGTTAGTTTGGCTACTGTTTCTCAAGTTACCATGCGTTCTTTTTGTTGCGTATCATGTTTTGACTTGATATTTGATCATTAACGGCAGAAGCTTGCTCAAGAGTCTAGTGATGAAAGTGAAGAGTCTGACGACGAAAGTGAGGAACCAACCAAGACTCCAAAGAAAAAAGTAATTAGCTTTGCTGATTTTTTTCCTGATTTCTGTGATTATTTCTTTGGGTAGAGTATAATGCGGGGTAAAACAATTAGTGACATCCTATTCTTTGTTATTATTCAGGATGCTGATGTGGAGATGGTAGATGCTGATTCTGAGAAGAAAGCTGTAAGTGCTGAAACCATTTTCAGTTGAATATAGTTACCCTCGTAGGCAATTAACCCAGTGAATTGATTATTTTACGACTCTTTCCAGCCCAAAACACCTTCCACACCCCACTCTTCAGGCGTGACAACAATTTTTGCTGGCAACCTCTCTTTTCAGATAGATGAAGCTACCTTGTATGTTCTAAGTTGTCTTTAGATTTTGGATGCAGTTGCAATCTGTATTTAAAATATTTTTAATCTATTTTTTTATGACGGTAGGAAAGAATTCCTCAAGTCTGCTGGGAACATTGTTGATGTGCGTTTCGGAGTTGATCGTGATGGGAATTTTAAGGGATTTGGTCATGTTGAATTTGATTCTGAAGCAGCTGCACAAAAGGTAAAAGTTCAATGATCCAGCCTTCTAGTATGAACATTTTGGGGAAGATTTAGTTGCCTCTTCTTATTTATGGGGGTTCATCCTTGTTGAAATTTTTTATAGCTTAATGTTTTCTCATAACCTTTTTTTAATTGATGCAGGCTCTTGAGTTGAATGGGAAAGAGTTGCTAGGCCGTCCTATCAGGCTTGACTTAGCTGCTGCAAGGGGAGAAGCATCATATACTCCCTCTAGGGGGTAAAAATTCTTAACTCTCTGATGTTAACTGATATCATGGGATAGTTACTGATGGCTAACTATTTTTCTCATGTTATGCAGCAAAACCGAATCCAATGCTACTTTGTTTGTAAAAGGCTTCGACTCTTCACAAGGGGAGGATGAGGTAGGTTTGGTCTAGTATCATCCTATATGGCATTTCTTTTTGTTATGAAATTTTAAATTGGTATCTGATGTTGTGCAGGTCAGAGGAGCGCTGGAGGCACATTTTGGCAATTGTGGTGAAATTACCAGGGTTAGCCTACCCTCAGATAGAGAAACTGGTGCTCTCAAAGGGTATGTATCCTTAGGCTTTTGCTTTTTTTACCACTTGCAACTTGTTGCAATCATCAAAGTTTTTATATAATAGTTCTTATTCACAGGATTGCATACATAGATTTCACTGACAAAGATGCGGTCCATAAAGCCCTCGAGCTCAATCAGAGTGAAATGAATGGCTCTTATTTGACTGTTGATGAGGCATTGCCTAGAGAACCTAGAAGTGATGGTGGCAGATTTAGCAGAGGAGGCAGGGGAGGCAGATCTAGTGGTCGCAGAGGAGACGGAGGAGGCAGATTTAGCAGTGGTGGTAGAGGAGACAGGGGAGGCAGATTTGGAAGAGGACGTGGTGGAAGAGATTCTGGCGGTCGTGGAAGAGGACGTGGAGGTTTTAACAAGCCCAATCTCACGGCTCCTGGCACAGGTTTATAACTTGAATTTTTTTGCTAGGACTAATGAAGTTTTAGAATCACAAGTCCTCACAAATGTGTATATGCTATTATTTGCAGGGAGGAAAACAACTTTCGACGACTGATCTGGGAAGCATTACGTGACAGAAGAACCAAGCAGTAGATCTTTCAAAAACTGTTTGACCTAAATGCCAAAGACGATTCACATTTTCAATCATTTTTTGCCCTTTTATGTTCCAGGACCTGTTGTGTTAGCAATAGCATATTTATGAAAACTTTTTATCAACTTATGAAATCAAAACTTATTTACCTAAATTTCTAACTATACATAATATTTTCAGTTGTATCGTCGTCACTTCTGTGCTTCTGCTTTAAAATTTCATCAAGTAGGTTGGATATTGTTCATGATGTCGTTGAACATTACCGATTCTGCATTCGATGAAGAGCTTCAGGCAAACTAATTCATTTAATCCATTTATAGATGTTCTATTTATTATCATTTGTAATTTTACCTATTACAGTTATAAGAATTTCATCATCCTTTAATCCATTTATGTAAATATAGTAATAAAATTCATTACCATTAATTTTTTTTAATATATTTAAAATTAATTCAAAATCCATATAAAATTTACCCTAATCCAACCGATTTGCCACCTCAAAACACTCATTTGCACAACCAACGTTGAGCTTCAGAGATTTGAGTTCGGAAAGATATGGTGATTTCAGGCAAACTGTTAGCTCATTTTGGAGTTGCTCATGTGTAACTAACAACTGAAACAGTAGCCTGAGGACCGCCTTGGACGTAAACAACAGTGCACTCCGCACCAGGCTTCAGACCATGCATCCACTAAGGTATCGGTCTTAGGTTGCGTGATATAGCCAGGAAGCAGCCTACAGCAGTTCATCCTATTGTTTCCATCAACCCAAGATAAGTAAAAATGGTAAATAACAACACAAGTGTCGATAGAATTTTTAGTGCACGAACCGCATAGCCTCATGAACTGTCGGCACTTGGTATGGAGTCATCATACAGACCTCGGAATTTATCAGCAAATGTGAAAAGCTGTAGACAAAAGACAATAAACGATCATCAGCCTTCGTTTCATTAGTATAGCTAGAGAAATCTAACCTCGGTAATATGCGGGTTTTTACCTGTTTGGAGTGCACTATAGCAAAAGATCAGCGTAGCTCGAGTCATAAGGCCTAAAAACAATGGAAGCAGCGGCAGCTGTTTCTCCAACCCGGGCTTATTCTGATGTAGTCATGTCCTCAGCCCGCTCTCAGCATTAGTGATCTGAGTCCACTTCACCCACCTGCCCCCATAGGACAAAAGGCTGAGTATGC
The DNA here is from genome assembly GCA_035048345.1 of Echeveria elegans. Lineage (NCBI taxonomy): Eukaryota > Viridiplantae > Streptophyta > Magnoliopsida > Saxifragales > Crassulaceae > Echeveria > Echeveria elegans. Next base: position 10,536 of record JAWWMW010000298.1, on the reverse strand, counting down.
GCTTTGATGATATAGTCAGTACCCCCATTTGATAGCACTTAACACATGCCCAATTTGATTCACATCTGTTATTTCCTTCCCGTTCTGAATAGCTCCCCATGAAAGCAATGTGACACTGTACGCGGCTGAAAGCCTGCATTTTACACGGTCACCTGCGACTCCCACCGAATTCACTTGAACAGGAAATTCAAGTTAGTTCTATGATTCAAATTCACCTAAACCTGTAAAAATGTTGAGAATACATTTTTTTACCCTTTGAGCAAATCCATCGTGCAATGCAGAATCCCCCACACCATTTTATACGCTGATCCGCTGGAAGCTTGCCTGGTCTCTGAGCCTCAATGAACAACAAGCTCTTGTCAAGTGTATCAAGGTAATCAAATCCATTAACATAATGCTTCCCACGTCTCAGATAAACTTCTTGTAGTGACTAAAAATGAATCTTCCAAATGCTGTTCAAAAAAATATAATAAGTATCAGGATGACCTGGTCAATGAATAACTCGCTCGATGGGCCTAAGAGAATATAATCTTTGCCGTCAATTGTGTGACTGCAAATCTTAGTGTGCTCCACTAGGGGACCTCACGTTGTGAATATATACACTTTTCAATTCCCTAAAAAACCAGATGAAAGTATGAGCTCCATATCATCTGCTTCCTAAACAAATTCAGAACAGATGAAATGTGTCTGGTGTGTCCTCATAGTTCAGAGTGCATTTGTGTTTACATCTGTAGGAATTCACCAGCAGGTGATTAAATATTGGAATACCTTTCCACAGGAGCCACTGGCCAGTAACCAAAAAATTAGACTTTTACAACGAAACAATAATTTTATTGACTGGCAAAAGATATTTCGCATATTTCCAATTTTTTTTCTTCTGCATATACTTTCTTTACACTGGTCACTGTTCTCCCTGAGCTAAACCTCAGCCTCTGCATGCCTTACATAAATGGTAAAATCCATATCATAATTGTAACATTGGCGAAGTTTCACGAATGATGGCTTTTCCGATTAGGCAAGCATCTCCCTCAAACATCTTTGGTATAGGCCTAAAGAATAATAGGTAACAGATGGATAAAGTTGATCGTGTGTTGCTTATTTCTCTCACTAATCAAGCGCTGCTTTGTTTCTACGACCAGTTATTGGCTTGGGCAGCCCATCAAATATGGGTCTCGCAATTGCAACAGCTGACAGAGCTTGTAAGTCAGTCTTCAAGTTCCACTTAGAGGCCAGCCACATAGATGAGGTGCAACTTTCCTGATCTTGTAAGCTTGGTGTGCTTAACGACTTCCTTACACCAGAGTGATGTTCAGTTACTACGTTGGTCCCTGAACCTGCTGGAGTAGAGTTTGTTCCGTTTACTTCATCTTCAGCTACCAAAAAGGTACGGCTGGTTGCTTTAGATCTTAGTGCTAATCCTTTACCCTTCACAGCAGAAAAACCACCACTGTTACTGCTAGGGTCTTCTTTCAAAAGAATCTCTGGAGTTTTATAACCATTTGCATTCGGTCTTCGACCTCTTCGTAGCATATTATCAATCCATTTGCTTGAGTCATCTCTTGCTGACTCAACTTCATCAGCTATGTCGCCATTATCTGTGAAAAATCCATTTGCTACACTTTTAGACTTCCTATGGCGATTTAAAGGTGGATTTGTTGTGGTCATTAATTGTTTCGGAAAAGGCCCATCTTCTTTCCTGTAAACAGCCATCTCAAATCCCTCTGATTGGTTTCTTTTATGCTCAGTTGACTTGAGTCCATAGAAACCCTGCAGAGTGCTCATCGCTGGGGAAACCTTCTGTTGAGGGGACGAGTTTACCTTCAAGGATTGAAAAGAATCCAGCAAGTCAGGATATGCACGAGATTGAGGGGTCCGATCATGACTGGATTGTCTGCCGAGAGTAAATTAACATTAGCCAGTGCATGTTGTAGCAATCATTTAACTGGACAACATACTTATAACCAGTATAACACCAGTCACCGTACAGATACATCACATCTGAAAATAATTTACAGACATAAATTCATTTTCAGGAGTAGCATAAAGACAGATAAATAAACGCCAATAATGACAACAACTAGATATTGTTACCAGATCCACTAACCGGTAAAGAATGAATTCTTCTATTACCCAGTTAAATTTTCCTAACTCTGCAAAACACGTGGATATATTTCCTTACACAAAATCAATACAAACTGATTCATTAAGTTAATAAAACAATCACATGCGAGACGGTGAAATATTTTATCAATTTATGATGGATGTGCCACAACGTGGAATTCTTACCACTGAACAGCAGCCACCGATTTTCTTTTTAATAAAAAAATTGAGAGTAAAAGAAAAAGAATGAGCCAGAACATGACGTGATAAAAATCTTCATACCAAAAGCCCTTATCTGATACTATATGACAGCTCCTTAAGTTATGTACAACATCACACTCGTAGCTATCTCAATCTAATTACTTAAGACATGGAGAGCTACATTTCATCTTATTCAAGATGACTTCCATTTTCATGATACCTCCCCAAAAAAACCACATGCCTAGAAATGGTAAGTTCAGATATAAGCAACACATCACCACTGCAATAAAAACTGCAAATCCATCATGAGTGTACCGTATACGAAAATAAGATTGGTGCTTGCATAACGCTCAAAAACAAAAAATGTGGCATCAATCCAATACGAAACGTACCCTGGAGATTCAGAACCATTAGACAAACACGGCGAAGGCGGATGCCTCCCTGGTAATGGTATGTGAAGCGTCTTAAGAGCAAACATTTGAAGATCTGTAACCAAGCTGTTCATCTTCTTAATATCTGCAACCTACACAAATTTCCAACATCCTCCCATCAACTCAACAAAAAAATCAGATTCCAACACCAACATACCATATTATATATCAAAGCAATCAATTTGGATACTGACCTCGACACCGTATTTGATGGCAACGCCAGCAAGCGTATCCATTTTTGAAACATGATGCTCAATGTAATTAGCACCACAGCTAACAATGGAACTCGAAGATGAATAAGTAACAACTCTAGGTACCATTTGACTCTGGTCAGCATCATCATCAACAACATCACCATCCAAATGATCAATAATACCGTTTTCAGAATGATGATGATCATAATGACCACCACCAAAACCATAAAAATTTCTATACCCTCCTCCAACGCCGCCGCGCAAATCTCTCCTCTCCGTTTTCATACCTTCTTCAAAAAGAGGGCACACTCAATTTCAATAATAATAAAAAAAATCAATCAAAATCTGGATAAAGTTTGCCCGTAATTGGACAAGGAAACCCTAGATCATGTAGATGGGGGGGAATCCAGATTTAACGGGAAATGTATTTTTGGAGATATGAATTGACGACGATGCTTGTGAATTGAATGGTGATCGACTCCGTCCCTCTCTCTCTCTCTATATATCTCTCCCTCTTTTCTGCTGCTGAATGCTTCCACTGATTTTATTATGGGATAACTAATTAATTAATTGAATGGATTAACGAATGCTTAATTAAGATATTAGTATTGTTGACGCGTTTAGAAAGGATTAGTATGAACCAATGGGGTGGTGGACCATATTTAACTAATGAATTTTGTGTTCATTTTATGTGTTTTTCATTTCTCCCGCATTCATGTGTGGAGATTGTTGTCGATTGAGTTGAAATCAGTATTGGTGGTGATGCCGAAGGCTCGCGTGTTAATTGGAGTTTATGTACTTGATTTAGTTAGCATAGATATGTTGTATGAATAGTCTTATACTACATGTATCCATCCATCGGGAAAAAAAGAAAGATAAAGTAGTGGAGTGGCTGCCTATGCGACGTCGTTATGGCACGGTGTATTGTGTTGTGTGATGATTTAGTTGGGGAGCAGTGTGTGAGTTGTCCTTCATCGGAGTTAAAAAAGAAGAAGAAAGAGGTATGTGTGGAATCCGACTACGTATAGAATCTAACCATCCATTTTGATTCTTCACCCTTAGGAAAATTTTGATGAGAAAATTTTTTTTGTACAGGTTGTACACTCTGGCTGTTTGTACAGGGTGGTGGCCTGTATCTTAACTGATGAAATTTTGAATTACAATCTTTCGTAAAATTTGAAACTCCAAATGCATACATATGTACGTGTCCTAAAATGTTCAAGGAAACGTCTTTCTTTTCTTGGCAGATAACTGAGGAGGTTCCTGTACAGAGTCGAGGCTTTGGCCTACTAGATGTTGGCTATCGCTCGAATTAGGTATTGTTGCGTTCATTATAGAATTTTCTCCTTTGACTTGGTACCTGCTGGTTACAGATTACGTGTTGTACATGTTGAATATGATTTCTTGTGTGATCTGTACTTTTAAATTCTGAGGCCACTGTGTACCATTTGGCCAATGATAAGCTAAGAAATTCATTCTCCACTTTGAGTACAGCTACAGCTTAAAATATGAGCTTCATAGAAAGAACATTCCCTCGAATATTTAGGTTGCAAATTAGAGCTTTACAATACTGTTTATACAAAAGATCGAGCAAGTGGTTCATTTTGTGTGGCTGCTGCACTCCGTGTAACACTGAACTGCTATATTTAGGTAGGAAACAAAAACCATGCATTGTCGTTTGTGTTGTTGGTGTCCTAGGAGGGTGTTCATGAATTCGACACAGTTTGTAAATTGTAATATTTTGTTTATTTTGCTACCAGGATGAAGCTTGGGCAGCAGGAGGCAGTGGGGTTTTGCTAAGAACTAACAATAAACAGTAAACAGAACCTGGGTCTCCAAGTAAACAGTAAAGTAAGCCACCTGAAACTTATCATAACTATCACATCTACACACACACTTGTTTTTACTTATAGTGTTCACTCATGTTCATGTTTATCAATGAAAACCAAGGATTTGTGCTTGGGAATGATGAAGTGTTGCTTTGATAAAGCTGAACATGTGAGTGGTCGCGTGCTCATCAGCTTTATTGAACAATATTCACCCAGATACTGACTTTGGTATGCTTGAATGCAGCAACTTGCCAGTATGCCCAAAATGGTTCATTCTGAATTGCGGCTTACAGCAAACATGGGTTTTCACAGGACTGTTTACAAGAGGCCGATGTTGTATCATGAGCTCAGAATGAATTCTGATGATCTTCCCCAATTTTTGAAAGAATCATACGCAAAAATGAATTATGTATATCATTCTGTATATGTCATAGCTAGCGGTGTATGTTAGCCATTGCCAAATGAATTGCTGTATGGCTTCTATGATTATAAGTTGTGTAAAGTGCCATGTTCCTCGAGCATAACATACTTATATCAGATTATCAAATGGTGAAACCGGATTATAGTTGTTATACAGGAATTTGTCTGTATTTGGTTGAACATTTGCTCAATGTAACTACATCTGAAGTTCTTGGTTGCAAAACTTTGATGGAAGTGGCACGAAGAAAGCTAAAAACTGTAACAGCATGATGACATACCTCTCAGAAAGTGGATGCCACTTTAAACATTATTCGTAACATTCAGCTGCAGTTTCCTTGGATGTCCAATGAGATTCTCAACTATCAATGTGCAGTTGGGCGACCAACTGTAATAGCCAACTTCACAAGTTTATTATCAACGCAAGCACCTCACAACTTAAAATATTTTTAATAAAATGAGCAACAGACTCGTCCACCATAAGAACAAATCTTCTACTTTTAAACCTGTTATATTTACCAGTTTAAATACTTCTTACCGAATGAGCAGAAATCGTGCCTAAACTGTGGACGAGCTCCTAAATATTTCTTAACAAATGAGCAGAAATCATACCTAAACTGGTGAACCAGATCCAATCAAGGATACCCAATTTACGAAAGCACAGTCCAGGCAGAAGGTTACAAAAGATTTATTTCCTCAATCGCCAAATTACATAGCTGAATCATCTGGCTGAAGAGGTAAACATGTTTCAAAAAATCAACATCAGTAAATGAGAGTATATCGGAAGGGTGAGCAAATATGAGATCTAATTTTCTCAAAAGAACAAACACTGTATTTATCAGAAGATATGGTCATGAAGGAAACAAAAGGCGTTCATACTCCAGTACAAAAATATGTTCTAGCTTTACTTGATGAGCAATGGCTTTCCTTTTACACAGTCATGGAGTTAACTACAATTTATTTACATAATAGTTTCGAAAAGCATTGAATCTTCTAATATCTGCCAGCTAGTTGATCTATAAAACACCAATGCTAAAAGGATAGACACGTGTTAGCCACTTCTCAAAATTGGCATTGCATCACAACAACTGTTTACGAAGTACAATGATAAATTTACATTTAGAATGAACTCTAGCAATGATGTTATAAACCTCCAAATGTACCATATTGTATATTTTCTGACATGTGAAATATCATGACGCATTTAGAGAACAAATATACTAACCCATAAGTACACATGCAAGCATACAGTCTTATTTAAACCCAACTGTACTTTGTTGCATCCACAGGAGAAAACTAAATGTGTACAAACTACAAAATCCTGAGGTGGAACTTCCAGTCCGAGCGCCCAGCCAACCAATTTCATCTAACCATATATTAATTGGGTTTCAGAATCCTTCTTATGAAGATTGTGCAGTATTCCCTTCCTTTGTTTCCCCATCATCCTCTGTAAGAAAGGAAATAAATCCTCATCAGTAAAACGAGAGAAAAGGAACCAAGCAATGAACTATGGGCGCGAGCACAGAAGCAAAAAATCACAGCACTGCAAAACATAGCATGGAAATCTGAGAAGATGAGCTAAAATGCCAATTAGCCAACTAACACGAAGCCTTTTTGACCAGCAGCATATGCTCAAGAAACATTACTCTTTACATTTACTTTGTTCCCAAATTTAAGGTCTATATCTTGATATTATCGCCAGCAAAGCTGAGTAAGTTAGCACATTAATGATTTGTTTCTACTTTTGCCATTACATGCAATGATTAAATTATACAAAATATATTTTCTAGAATAGATTTACAACTTCAACTTTGTCTTAAACAAAAATAAACCAGTATAAAACAATTGACAAGCTAAAAAAATCCTTTTCTTATGATATTTCTCACACCATAAGTCATTGTTATTTTTATTAGCCCCCATTTAAGCTACCCAGCAGATAAAACCCGCTCTACCCCATCAGTATTTGAATTCTAGTTGGCTATTCACACTTATGACGTCTCCTATTTCCAATTGAGTTATGCCCTAATGGGACGTGTCCTAGTTTAATATCAAGGAGGATTCAATTATAACAAACCCTAAATCATACAAGCGAAAATACTAGGCAGCCATGACGAATCAGGCGCCATGAGGGATAGTAGTCTGCCGTTAAATTATCAGCTGCTAAAGAAACTTTACTAACATCAGTTTCAACTCATGACCCGTTGGTAAAATGTATTGCAAGCCAAAATACAGGTACATTGCCCAACGAATTCAACAGAAACTAAAATTTACTCATGTTTCCAATAGTAAGTACTGACAAGGTTCAAACTAATTCAATGTAATGTGCTCAAGTCGGTCTCCAATAGTTGCTCGCTGCAATGTCTGGCCTAGGCCATATATGGACTGCTCCGTGACCTATGACAAGACAAAATCATCAGAGCACTTTTTAACTAAAATAAGGAACCACAGCATCATAATCTTTTACTATCATAAAAACACAATTAGAAAATTGACCTGACACTGGGGCTCCGGAAGGCATTGCTATAGAAGGCTGTTGAAAAGCCGAGTTATTTGTACTTGTCCTCTGACAAGCTGGCTGATAGTAACCTGTTGCAGTGACAGAAATTCACTACGACGCTTGAAACGGGTCAAACCAGAATTATAAAATGATTAAATTCTAAACTTCCCCGGTTAAGAAATTCCTACCAAAATAGAACCCACAATGATTGTGATTATAACACAGACAAATACCTTTTTCCAGAGTCATATTGATAGCTAGAAAAAAATGGCAGCGAGAATCTCATAGGGTCTTAGGATGAAACTAGATTATGCTGTACATGCCATCAGATGAAAATATGATTCTTAAAATTTAACTATATAATCGCATAGACACGGCAATAGAATATCTTGAATCATGCATATTATCTTGCGTTCAATGTCCATATGCCACTGCATAGATACAAAGCATCACCGTTAAGTGGCATAGTAATAACTCCGGCTAAGCATAATCATTGAAAAACCTCAGCAACAACAAGAATCACCACAAATGTAAATGCCACTTTTCAGGAGCAGGGAGTACCTTCTTGAACAATAACCTGACTTGGGGATGGAGCTGTCACTCCATTAGTCCACATACTGGGAGGGTTATGCAGACATTGACTTTCGGTACCGTATGGCCTGTTACCTTCAGGAGGTTGCAAACCATATGGAGTATGATATGGACGTTGCTGTACAAGAGAATTTGCATAAGAAAAATAGCTTGAAAGAGGTTGCGGTGGTGGTGCGGGCACTGCCACAGCTGGTAATGGCGGTCCAAACTGACCATGAATTGCATTGGCACAAATTGGAATTGGTTGGATTTCCTGAACACAGGAGTTCAGAAAGAATCAAGACATGGACCGGCACCATAAGAAAATAATAACAAATTTACCAGGAAAATTAAATCTTACTCCAGACGGGTTGCTGGGCAAACAGGTTTGATAAGCCAACTCTGGTGGGCGTACCTGAGGTGTTGACAATGGTTGACCGCTCAATGAACATTGAGGCGACGCAGCATATTGATTTTGCATTAGGGGCCTAAACATAGGTCGTGCAGGCCCAGACAGCTGTATTGACGGAGGGGGTGATAGGGATGTGAAGGACGTATGTGACTGATAAGATGGAGTAAGAGAAGGAACTAGTGGAGGGTGAGAGGCATATGACGGTGGGTGTGAAGGAAGATGGGGTAGAGGAGGAGGGGATGATGGTGGTGGGGGAGGAGGGGATGACGGAGGTGGGGGAGGAGGGGATGATGACGTATGTGGGGGAGGAGGTGAATGTGGCGGACGTGGGGGCGGAGGTTGCAGTGGAGGAGATTGTTGGGGTGGTGGTGGCGGAGGAGATGGTGCTGGGGAACTGGGCAGGGGTGGTGAAGGGAAATATGAAACAAGCGGCAATGAGGGCAATGGTGGAACCTCAAAAATTCTTTTTGATGCATTTTCATCACATCCGCCAGCTGGAACCCCTTGTGGGGAGTCCTTTTCGGCAAGACCAACTGAAGTATGGTTATCTTGTGCTTCAGCAGATACTTTAGTAGGAATGCTTGGAGGATCATCATCTTCATCTTCAAAAAGCCTCGAAGTTAAAAAGCTAGGCAACTGCATTGCAGCATTACTGAGCACCCAAGGAAAAAAAGGTCAGATAGCCGGCATACATAAAGCTATAAAAATGACATTATTTTTAGAAGCACTACATATAAGTCTAAATTCAACACTCAATTCACTAGATAGAATGCAAGAGAAGGCTCCATCTATGTTTATTCTAATCAGAAACTGTTCACCAACTTTTAAGGATAGATTAGGAGAGGAAAAATGAAGACCCCATAACCGAGACAAATGAAAAAGATTTGAAAAGGGATCCTAATATGTTTTTTCTCACGTGCAAAGATAGAGTTGTAGGCTTGTAGCATTATTTCTCAATTACACACACAGCAGTGATAATCAGAGGTGATTAAAAAAAGATAACTGGAGGTGATAGTTATACCATTACTAATGATGAAAAAGCTATATGTGCGCCAAAAGATGCAAAAAAGAAGAAGAAGAAGAGAGATGCATGGTAAAACATCTCATAAATTATAATGCCAGCCCTGTTGGTAACATGGTATATCCTCTAGAATATTGCTGCTAAGATTAACTGACCGAAACTTTACTGACATTATATATTTTAACTTGAATGACATTAAGATAGTTCATTTTGAATGAAAAGTTACATCAAGTATCATAAAGAGAGAGAAAATCGCTAACATGAATAAAAATCAAATTTCACGACATTGATTGTTCATTTGACTGGGCATTATGCCACATCATTCTTATGATCTCTACCAATAATTATATAGGGCATTTTTATCTAAAGGAAAGTTAGTGCATTCAGTAATTAAGGGAAGACTGCCAGCTTGTAAATCTCTACGAAATCGATATGTTTATCTACAGCAAAGTTTGTAAATTCAGTAATCAAGAGCCGGATGCCAATTTGTAAATTTCTTCGCATGGCACCAATTCAACTTAGGTATTTCTGATTTTTTTTAAAAAACTTGTGGTCCCTAAATCCTAGAGAATCGATCGTTAAGTCTGGAAGTGGAGATACAGCTGATGGACTACAAAAAAAACTTGGAAACACTATTAAAGCATTGTTCATTCAAGAAAAATACCTTCCATATTCGTCGACAAGCATGCCTTCCATTTCCCTAATAGGATCATCTACTGACCGGTCAGCTCGTGATGGACGTTTAAACGACACACTGCCACTAGCATCACCATTTGAAACTCCAATTTCATCCATGTGACGGCGAAGAACAGAAGCCGGTAGAATTTTCCTTTCGAGCCACAGCCGCAAGACCTGAGAGGCACT
>JAWWMW010000293.1:73621-86964 GCA_035048345.1 Echeveria elegans | reverse complement strand
TAATAGTTGTGAAAATAAACCAACTTGGATCAGTAGCTTAGATGGTTAGGTATGGAAAATGAGACCCAAAGGTCTTGAGTTCTATTCTTGATTATCTCATTAATAATTTTAAGGGAATGTTGAATTTTGATTGACCCATTGAACCGGTTTTGACCGAACCGGCTGGTCCAACCAGGGTGTGACCGAGTTTGACCGGTTCAATTACTTGACCGGTCCAATCATTGAATCGAACCGAAAAACCGACCTGTTTCCAGTCGAACCGGTTCGACCGGCCGGTTCGGTCTGGTTTTTATAACATTGCATTATCCGATCCAATCCATTTTAAAGTGATTTCCCCAGGGCTGAATCAACATCCTCCCGTTCACTTGTAATTTGTTTACTATTTTGCAATGCCACAATATCTGTTGAGGGAGTGTTGAAGTAAAAAGATGCTCTTGAGGAATTGTCATTATCCCACATCGCCAAAATAAAGGAAGAATACTATGTATATCTTGGTTACCACCACTACAACTCATAAGCCTTGGCTTTTGAGTTGAATGGCCGGTGGAATCGGAATATACTAGCATTCCACATGGTATCAGAGCCGAAGGCACACGACATAGGCCGAGTAGGCGATGCTAGCGTATGGTTTGACCTCCACCACAACAACTCATAAGCCTTGGCTTTTGAGTTATAGCCTCCTCATCAACAGGATATCACTTTGCAAACTTCAAATTATTGGTTGAACTTATATATATATATATTTTCCAAAATACATACATCGCCCACCTGCACAAGTGACAACTTTGGATCTAGTTTTTCTTTTAAAAAAATTCAAAATCTGTGATTGAAGAGTGCACGACCATACTTCAATAGTTCACCTCACCCCGCTCCTCACATCGGATATGCTCTTTAGTCTTATCAAGTATTTTGCTTCCTTTTACTCACGCTCACGTCCACTATACCATCTTTCTTTGGCATTTTCTTTATATCAGTCTTCGCATTCCAAATTTTAGTAATATACTTTAGGTTATCCACATGCTGTAATTCCGTGACCTGTTTTATGACACTTGGGGCAGAACATAAGAACACATTCATACAGTATCCCGGTATAACATCTACTTCAATCAAAACTCTGGCATATGACATCTCAACTCCTTTCTTGTATATTCATCTATTGTCATTGATCTTCTAACATCACTATCTATCTTACTTAAGCTACTCTTATGCCATAGATGCAAATCTAGGCGTGAGAAAGTAATCCATAATAGCATAACTCTAAATAGATCATCCTTGAAAACAAAATCTGGTGACTATTTTTGCACAACGAAAGGCGGAGAAAAAAGCATATGGATCATTTTGCAGCTTCTCATTCCTTTCATCTTGCAGTGAAATAACCATCAGGTAAAGAAATAAAATTTCATACCTTGCTATTAATTGTTTCAATAACTACAAGTAAAATCTTCTATACCAACCAGGGGCGGAGGCAATGTTGAGGATACTTGGGCTGCAGTCCAAGTAGTTTCGACCCATTCTAAAATCTAAATATTTATATAGGGTTTTACCGAAAAAGCATCTGTAATATACAGATTTTATCAAAAATCATTAATAAAATTTGATATTATACACACACATCCATTAAATATTTTTCTTACACAAAAACCATCCATTAAAAGACTATTTTAAATATCCACCTATCGACAATTTTAAAAAAAAATCCACCCATTATTGTTCAAAAAATTCATAAAAAATAAAAACTCAAAAAAATTCAAAACTTCAGAAAACTTGTTTGGAGGGATTTGTTCATAAAATTTTGCTTTTTTTGACTTTCTTAGTTCTTTTTTATGTTTTTTCAAAAATATTGAATTTGTCCTACTATATAGTTTACAAAGATAATAATAATAAAAATAGTTCAGAAATTTGTTTTCTGAAGCTCTGAACGTTTTTGAATTTTTTGTTATTTTTATGAATTTTCTGAACAAATTATCGATGGGTGGGTTTTTAAAGATTTTTTAATGGATGACTTTTGGTAAGAAAATATTTTAATGAGTGTGTCAGGGTAGTATCAGAATTTACGATTGATTTTTACTAAGGCCTGTATTTTATGGGTGGTTTGCGGTAATAAATCCATATATAAAGAAACAAAGGCAACACTCGAAAATGGAATTTGTTCACTCATTGACTCTGTCTCAAAACCATAACTATCATCATTAGCATGTTATTTGTGTGAAGCAAGTCAATTAATACATTTAAACCTTTGATGATATATGTATGCTATTTTTAATTAATTCTATGCTAGGTTAAATTAATTTTTTTTAGAAAATTGTTGTGTAATTTCAAATATCTAAATATGTTGTTTAGACATGACTTTTTTTTAGCCCTACCTAGTTTTGAATCCTGCCTCCACCCCAGATACCAACAACAAAATCCGATGTTCTTACAAGGAACCGCTTATATCTTAGGATCAGGGGCGGAACCGAAAAATTTCTGGCGAGGGGTCGAAAATACAAGGGGCCCCTGATTTTTTTTTCGGACAGTACAAAATACCATGTTTTTTTTTGAACAACGCGCCATTTTCAAATGCCAATATACTTGAGAACTTCATCTCCCAACAACTCATAGTGACGAAGTATCGCAATTATTTCGTTGCACTACTACCGCTAAAACTACAGTAAGAAGACTCTCTTCAAGACACCAAACCCTTGCACAAAAAGAGAGGGGCAGCCGGGCAGGACTATGAGACACTTCTACTACTACTAACAGCTGTTGTCATCCTCTTGGCACCATAAAAAACAAACAAACCAAAAGAGAGAAATATGACCAACAAAAAAGAAAGAAAAAAGTAGTCAAAATTCTAGATGATACCCTAGTCCTTCATGATGGAAGCCAATTCAGTATCTGTTGAAGTAGCCACCGCCCCTTTCACTTCATAATCTTCGGGAAGAGGAAACACCATGTCATCAGCCTTGTTTGGCATTGGAAGTTCAGCGTCAGTTGTAGTGTTAGATGAACGAGTTTTTAGAGTCAAGAGTTGGTGTGACTGTGTTTGAGTTAGTAGGTGCGGACGAGGTTGGCGGGTCAGGGGTTGGGCTGATTCGGGTATAGGGAGCGAGCCAACTATGTTTCACATACTCTGCTTTCTTCCAAGGTGGGAAGTGGAGGCCTTTCTTTTTCAAACTCTGCTTAACAGCATCAGTCACAGTGGATATATGATCTTTTTTAGCCGATCAGGTTTACCAACAAAAACTTTCTCAGAAGACGATGTCCTCAACAACACACTAGGAATCAATCTCACAAACTTCAACTTCCCTGGCTTCAGAGGCTCAGCTTTTTCCAACTCATCAAGCAACTAAGAAATCGGGTGGATCGGCTGGACCTTAATCTTCCACATCATTCAAAAACTTATTACTTCCTCACAAGCTAATTAAAATCAACCAACCAAACCCGTAAATGTTAGCAAAACGCACACTCCAACATCAACTCAACAGCAACAAAGCATCCTCCGTACACTACACGCTCCTCAATCACCATCAATGCCTGATCCTATCGATTTCAAGCGCTTTGATTTTCACGATTTTGGTTATTTCGAGGATATAGGGTTTTAATTAATCGACGGAGGATTTGGGATTATGCGATCGATTTTTTGGAGAGACGAAGCTCGATTTCAAAGCCCGACAGAGAAGGAGCTGGGCGACGACAGGGGCAGGATGACGAGTGGAGGGGGGCGACGGAGGGGTGAGGACAAGGTACTATGCATGATTTTCAGGCCACGGAGGGGTCGGCCCGACCCATGGCTCCGCCCCTGCCTCTCACAGTCGCAAATGTTAGAAGGTTTCCGTTTCTGAAGATGGAGATTGAGAATGGGGTTTCTGGGAATGATTTGGGGTATTTCAGGGACGTAAGGCGACAGAGGAACAACATCCGAAGGGGCCTTGCAGTGTTTGAGTTTGGAAAATTTGGAATAACTGGTGACTTTTCTAAGCTACTCTCATAACGTGGAAACCAATTACAATTTTCTCTCATCAACTGTGGCGCAATCTGTGAAAGAGTTACATGCTTCTATTTCTCTCCTGCGGTATAATTTTGTGAAAATTTGAGAGGTTATCTATTTGAGCATCTAACACTTAGTTGTTAGTTTGCTTGTTGTTTATTTATTATTAATCTTTCTTTCTTTTTATTTATTTGTGTATTAGTCATTGAAATCGATTTTGATCGATGATCTCTTTTCAATTAGTCCTTAGCATACATTGATCCTGATTCCGGACTACGTTCCCGTATTGTATACCATTGTGTATACCCTGATTCCCATTCTGATGAGAAATTGTAATAAAAAAAATGATGCATATAATCTTTCTTTTTTAGGAAAAATTACCAAACCACTCAAAAGATTGATTTTACCCTAAACACCCCCTAAAACTTCCACTTTTTAACTAAGATAATTAGTTACGACTAAAAATCTTAGGGTAGAGATCAGGTAAAAAAATGTCTAAATATAAAAAGTATAAAGAGATCATAACCATAGATGTACCTTCTAATCAATGGCTAAGGTTATTCAATTAATATTCATTTAATTATAATAAAAATAATTATTCAATGTTTGAGGGTATTTAAGACATTTGAAAAAATTGTATTTTATATGGTATATTATTTGTACGAATTTTTAAAAAAAAGTTACGATGCGAAAGTTTATATTTTATTTATTTTTTATAAAATTTGGTTGACTTTTCTGATACATATTAAAAAATTAAAAAAACTTCACTGATTTTTAGATTTTTTTTTGCCGGAATAGTATAATGAGTCTGTCTTTTTGACAATCAAAAACATATGAATGATTATTTGTGAACAAAAAATAATATGATGTTACTTTAGAAACACTCTAAACAAATGGATGGTTATTTGTTATTAACCCTTATAAAAACTTATCTTTATGTTCATCTATGTTGTCGTAAGTATTAACTATCTTTTATAATTAATTTAGAGTATTTTTCGTGAAACCATGCGCCTCGAATGTAAGAGGTGCGCGACTTCGCCTCGCACCTCCGGAAAATGACCTTTTGCGCCTCGATGCGCCTCGCGCCTTTTAAAACTAAGACTTAAGTTAATAAAAATTAAATGCGCTTGTGGCTTTAACTTAAACGTGTGTTCATAATTGTGGCTTTAGAAGTCTAGGAGTTGGGGTGAACTGAGGCAAGGTGGCATAGAGGTAGAATGTCATAGCAGTAAGTACCTAGCAATAATATGTTTTATCGTAGTACTCCCTCCCTCTGTCCTCTTTTGTTCTTCCTATTTATATTTTTTGTATTCCTTTTGTTCTTCCTATTTCCATTTCGGACAATTCTATTTCTTACTTTATCTCTCACATAACACCCTCTTTCATATTTTATTCTCCACTCACTTACATTTATATTATTTTCTCTCTTACACTATCATTATTTCTTAAATTTCGTGATAACTACCGAATGTAAACAACAAAGGAGGACGGAGGAAGTATGAGAATAAGAAATGTATAAATGTTTATCAAGATATAAAAAAATTATGCAAAATATCATGTTAGGTATTTTTTGTTCGGCTCTTATTATAAATTTTTTTAATGATAAATGGGAAGGGCTCTAACTTATCATTCTTTTTTTTTCGACAGTTAACTCTACTTGAAAACTGAAAATCTCATCTCATGAAAGCCCATCTCCCCCATCAAACCCAGACAGCTTCACTTTCAAGTCAAGTGGGTTATAAAACTTCACAAGTCACAGATCCATAGCGAGGAAGTAGCTAATCATAGATCATATGATGGTGGGCGTCGTCATATACAACCAGTTGAAGAGCCCCCAACAACGCTTTCGTCTATTCCGTTGCTCCTCATCCATAGCCAACGCCACTCATTTTAAACATTCACAAAGCCAGCGACCATTTTCATCTTATCCAATGATATCTGAAGATCCAGAACTTAAGCCCTTCCTTGACTACATGGATAATCTCAAAAACTACGAGAAATCCGGAGTGCCTCATGGAGCTGGGACGGAGTCAAATGACGGCTTTGATTTGGTTCCCATGAGACGTTTGATGGCCCGTTTTGGTAATCCGCAATCCAACCTCAAGGTACCCTCTTTGCCATCAAGGAAGTTCACATTTTTTTGTTTGTAGAGTAATTTAGAGTGTATCAAATTAGGTTGTTCATATTGCTGGGACTAAAGGGAAGGGATCCACTGCTGCATTTCTGTCTAATATTTTGCGACGGGAGGGCTACTCTGTTGGTTCTTATACCAGGTATGAGGTATGTTTATATGTGTTGTTATGGATCAGTGTCTTCTTTTGTACTTATCA
Source organism: Echeveria elegans (assembly GCA_035048345.1). Taxonomy (NCBI): domain Eukaryota; kingdom Viridiplantae; phylum Streptophyta; class Magnoliopsida; order Saxifragales; family Crassulaceae; genus Echeveria; species Echeveria elegans. The sequence goes on along the minus strand of JAWWMW010000293.1, from coordinate 80,664 downwards.
ATGATTGAGGTGATTTTTTTGTCGAAAATTTGAATCATGGTTGGGATTTTTATCACCAGCCCACATATACAAACTATTAGAGAGCGAATGTGTGTTGGGCAATCAGGTGCGCCAGTGTCCGCGAGTATGCTCAATTCTATTTTCCATGAAACTAGGAAGATGATAGATGAAGCTCTCGAACTTGAAAATGGTCGCCTTAGTCATTTTGAGGTAATTAGTTCTCATTATCTATCAATTTTGTTTGATTAGTTCTGTTACATGTTGGGGTAAAAGGCACACTTTTGACATTCCATCTGGAAGGCAAGAATAGAGCTATAATATAAACATTTATACATTTCCTATTCCTCATAAAATGATAAAGCATATTATTGCTAGGTACTTACTGCTATGGCATTCTACCTCTTCGCTCGAGAAAATGTTGATTTTGCTGTTGTTGAGGTAACTAATGATCCGTTCCAGTTTCTTCTGTTTTTTCTTCATCTTTTCATAAATATACTTCTATATGTATGCTGTCTAAGTTCGCTTTATTTTAATTTAACAGGCTGGTCTAGGAGGGGCACGAGATGCAACAAATATAGTTACGAGCTCTGAACTTGCTTTATCTGTCATAACGACTATAGGCGAGGAGCATTTGGCTGCATTAGGGGGATCCTTGGAAAGTATTGCTGCTGCCAAGTCTGGAATCATCAAACAAGGTTGTCCAGTTAGGTGAACTTGTATTACCTTGCATAAAATCTTTTTGAAATGGTCATCTATCAATTCACTACAAACAAATAGGACTTACTTTGGTGTTTGAAGATGCAAAATGTGTGCTTTCTCACTTTAGTTCCTATTCAAGTATCACTCATATTTTCATTCTTTCAGCTTGTTATGGGTGGCCCATTCCTTCCTCATATAGAGCGCATACTTCGTGATAACGCATCGGCAATGTCTGCACCAGTAGTCTCCGCGTCAGATCTAGGAAACAGAAGTGCAATAAAAGCAGTTAGCCTCTCAGAAGACAAGCCATATCAGTTGTGTGATATACTGATGCATATCAAGAAAGACATCCAAATGGTATGAATTTACTTGTGCTTATTACAAGCTTGTTTCATACTTTATTTTCCGTCATGCTTTCACTTTCTGTTGATAGTTTTGCCAAGTCTCACGTAAATGAGTGCACCATATCTTGGTTTATGCAGTCCATCGAGTTGCGTGATGTAAACATTTACATGCTAGGATCTCATCAGCTTCAAAATGCAGCTACAGCTACATGTGCAGCCCTCTGCCTTCGTGAACAAGGTAGGAGTAATTTTTTTCACTCATTTATTTTGAACTGGGAAATGTGTACAAATGAATGCAGCACTTTGTCACGAATTAGTGATTTTCTCGGTGTTATAGATTGTATCAGTCTACATACTGCTTCTCCATTCAATGTATTTTCTTATGGTTTGTCATTTGCTTGATCTCTGTTGAAGCCTGAAACTATATTATCGGCATTCTCATCCATCCAAACATCACTTGCATTACAATTCAAGGTTTTATGCCAGTTCCACTATGTATCCGCCCGAATTGCTGCTGTCTATTGTGGTTTTAATTTCAATAGGTTGGAAAATTACAAATGAGTCTATTCGTGCTGGTATTATGCAAACATATGTGCCAGGAAGAAGCCAACTTTTGACATATGAGGAGACTGTAGCATTGGATATGGCTGAATCGTCGATACTGCTTGATGGAGGTTCGGTATTTTTTAGTTTCAGATGAATTTGGTCTTGTTAGTTTTCCATTATCAGGAAAATAAACAAAGATAAATGGTAATGGGCAATTATATTTTTCCCGGCTGATTCTATTCTAAATTTGGTATTCCTTTTAAAAGGAGCAAACTGAGATGAAAAAAGAACCTTCATTTTTACAAATGTAGGCTAGGCCATGCTATTTATATGAGTTTGTCCTTGCAACTGCATGTAAATGACCTAGCCCTTTTTACATTTCCAGCTCATACTAAAGACTCCGCTAGCGCATTAGTAAAGACTATCCAGATGACATTTCCAAATGTCCCAATTATTCTTGTGGTTGCAATGGCAAGTGATAAAGATCATGTAGCTTTCGCGAGGGAATTTCTGAATGGTAAGTTGTGTGCTGGTCATAACTTTTCTTACCAAGTTGAACTTTTTTAACTGCTTTTGGCAAACCATGGGAAATCCTGAACTGCTATCTGGAATGTGAATGCTTGCAAATTAGGGATGCAAATCGATGCTGTATTTTTGACGGAAGTTGATATTGCCGGTAGCAAAAGTCGCACAACGTCGTCTTCACTGTTGAAGGATTGCTGGATCCAAGCCTCTGAAGGATCAAACAGCAACCTCCTAGTTAGTAAACCGGATGGTTACCAGGTAAAGTCGCAAGATAACTCAATGCCCTCATGTGAAGAATCTAAGCATAGAACAATATTATCTGCTGGAAGCTCAGTGTTAAATGCTATGCGATCTGGACATGATATGCTCAAAGCAAAAAACAAAGAAGGAAAAGGAGTAATCGTAGTGACTGGGTCGTTACACATTGTTGCCTCTGTATTAGCGTATCTTCGTCGGTAAGATCTGTTTATGATGCCAAGGCTGCTACAAAATGGCTACTGGTTAATCTCATGATTTTACTTCTAGTTTTTGGTTTTGTGATGAATGATGTAAGTTTTGTGGGCTGAATATGATATGAAGTTGGCCAACTATGTGGTGCCTTGCTGGAACTTTCAAGTAAATCAGGATCAATTTAAGGGGCCGGTGCACTTGCGAAGTTACAATACTTTACAAGTCATCTTTGTCATGACCAGCTTCTGTCAGCTGGCATTTAAGTTTCTCCTTTAGATTCAGCAATCGGAGTGAGACATTAATTTCCGGAATGGTACTATCTACAGAGACCTACTGAGCTTTGGGACAAGGTTCTAATCTGCAAAATCATGGAATACTAGGATGGACAAGACAAATTCCGGCCCTCTTTTTTCCCACATCTAGAAATGTCATCTCTGGTTTGACTGACCAGATTACAAACACACTTTTTTTTTTCTTTTTCCAATGGGTGGTTACAAGTAGTACAAAGAATATTCTTGTAGCATATCTAACTAATTCAAAGTACACAATTTTCTCTATTAACGCTCAAGCTTCAACAGCATCTCTACCAATGATCTCAATGACAAGAATTCCAACTCCATTACGCAAGCAACTTCATGTAATACACAATTGTCACGCCGGCGACGGACAGCATAGACAACCTCCACGCAGATGCGGGAGAAATAAAAGACACCTAAATGGAGATAAAATTCATTAGGTAAATACGGTGGAGGCAGAGTTTGAACCCTGAACCTCTGAGAAGTTTGTCAGACTTCCCAACCAATGGATTATCAGCCCATTACAAACACACTCTTTTGAATCACAAAGTTTAAACTGGTCACCCAGAATTCACAAGGTCAAAAATATTCCACAATGATATTGTCCAAATGCAGATGTTTCCAGGACGGCATACATACCATATTTAGAAATGAATTTACACACTCAGTTCAGATCCGGTCCAAAGCAGCCATAGGACTGAGTTGGAGGAATAGCGGGAGAGGATATATTGGTGACCGTAGCCAAAATGTCAGCATATCCCACAATACCGACCAAAATATCTTCATTATCATCTTCTGTCACCCATACATGGCTAGCCCTGTGAGATAGGAGCTGAGCCATCACAGCAGCCAATGAATTCGTAGCCTTGCAAGTTAAAGGTGCACTTCTGCCCCTGTACATGCTCCTGATACCAAGGCTCAGGCTAGTTGGATTGTTCTGGAATCCAATGCTTCTGCTGCTGAATTTCTTTGCCCTCCTTGCTCCTCCATTTGCTAAAGAATCTCCGTTCATGGGGCCGACTGAAAAATTGGGAGGGTTTCTCGAGGTCATACTGTCTTCGACACCCATGACAAACTGGCCAGCTGTGAGGTTGGCTAAAGCCCAAGCTGCAGCTAAGTAGTCACATTTCCATAATTTTGAGGCTGATATCTCACCAATGATTCTATATTGACCATCGGCTGCAGGTTCCACTATTGCAACCGCAGTCGGATCATCTGGGAGTTTATTAGTAACATTAATTGCTGGCATAGAAGCTTCAATATAGCAGTAGTTTGGATTTATTGTTCCAAGCGAAGAGATGGAGGAGAGTGGTAGTGGAGCGAGAGCACCAAGGCAGTCAATAAGGAAGCGGATGACATCTTCTCTAGACAAACAACAAAATCTATCTCTGATGGGGCTAGCATATGACGAGGAAGGCTTATTTGTATTCAGAATCACATTGGTGTTGTCACCATTTGGGGAATCAATGTTCTTGAGCCACCTACCATGGTAAAGAATCGAGAATCGCTTACTCATTCCTTTCCATCCTCCACTCTTTGGAATAAGAAGGCGTCGCACTCCCTGCTTCATTAACTCCAGGGCATCTATTAATCTGATACGGCAAAAGAAAGGAAATTAAAATTTAAGAGCACAAAATAAATAAAGGTTGAAACCTGACTGAAATAATTCATAATATGAACTATCGAGATTCTTATGTCTTTTAAATTTTCCAACTGAAGGTGATTGGAAATATAAAATTCTACTAACTTGTTTGGCTACTGCTAATAGAGACTCAGATCTGACTCTTAAAACACTTTTTTTATCTAAGGACAGATCAAAACATGCTATCTGCATGCTTAGTATCTGATATCTCCAAAACAAGACCATAGCTTTGTTTTTCACAGCTTCAGCTCCTTTGGAAAACCATCAAAATCCAAGTTTGAAAAGGAAACATATAATTGTGCTGATGGTAACACAAGCTAACCTGTCGACTGAAGATGCCAACATTAATGCACCTTCATGTTCGATCGTTAACAAAAAAAGAAAGCTGAATTTTCAACTATGTACTGCAGTCTGTGCAATTTTAGTATAGAGTTTCACAAACATAGGATGAGAAGAGATGAGAGAAACAAACACACACATATGTAGAATGTTGTTACCTAGTGCAAACGTCCTAACAATAATACCAAAGAAGGAAATAACATCAAACAGAAGCAACAGTTTTTAACACGAGATAATAACATCGGATGAAAAAAGAAGCAATGTGAGCAAAATAAAAAAGGGGGAAAAAGGAATTGTGTAAAGCATTAGCTGACCTGGTAGCAGGATCGACCTCCTTAAGAAGGGAATTATTAGGCACCACAACCTCAGAGACCGGGGTATTTAAAGCCATCTCCTGATTGTTCAAGCACCAGTCTTTAGCCAAAAAGGAGACGATATCAAGAGAATTAAGAATGCCGAGGAACCTCTGCTGCCTCATCTCACTATTCTCAATAAATCCGGGATGCAGTGATGATCTCTTTTTCCACACAGTTATACCTCCTTCAGTTGAATCCCCAATGGCCCTTATCGCAGCCTCTACAGTCTCAGTCTCCACAAACTCGATCATCTCTGGCTTCCCTACAGTCAGATCCCCAACCACATGGTACAAAAACACTGATGCCATGTATATATCTCCCTGCAGTTCAGATAAAAAAAATCAAATAGCAACAATAAAGTCAGCAGTCAGTAGTAATAATGAATCCAATCTGAAACTCGAGAATCTAATAAAAGTGGGATCGGATTGGAGATATTTGCCTTGGAATATCAGATTGGAATGGAGCGAAGGGCTATAAAAGAGAGTGGAGGAGGAAGAGGAGGAGGAGAAATCCGGTAACAAGTAGAAGCTTGATTGAGATGAGAAGAGGAAAAGAGACGCTGGGCGAGTGGATTACAACCGACCGCGCCATTCCAATGATTTTTGGATGCCGATGCAGCCCATCAAATAACAATTGCGTTGCGTTGCGTTGCGTAGCTGAGCTGAGTGTCTCTCTACCCTTTTCGGTTTACCGGTGGTTGCCGAATCCTTCTCCGGCTGCTGCGTCTTCTGGTCCCTGACTCTGACCTCCTCACCCCCTCTCTCTCTTCTCTCTATAATTATACTCAGTGTCAGTGTGTATAATTTTATTATATTTATCTGTTTCTCTCTTTATTTATTTATTTATTGGGAGGGGATTAGGATAAAGTGTTATTTATTTATTTATGTATAAAGTGTTAAGAATTTGAGATTTAAAATCAAATAAAACAAAAAATAATGATTTAAGGTTATAAGGGTCATATTTTTTTCATTTATATTTGATCCTTAAATTTTTGAGATTACGGCTAATACATATCAAAGCGAGAATAAATCATCTCTTTCAAAGAGCAAACAACCAGATCTTGAAATTCCATTTACACTTTCGCATAATTGAAATTCCTGAATCTGACTTCTTGATTGAAATTCTGAAAAGTGTGATGTTGTTACTCTTGAGCTGGTGTCATGTATTTGCTCTGTAATATTCACGAATTATAATACTCAAATAAGAGATAGAAAAAACTGTACATCAAAAAGTGCATCAGATTCAGAAATTATAAACATCAAACAGACGACAGGAATTTTTGACGTAAAATTTAACTCGTCGCAGATCGATACAACCTTTTATAAATCAGATTATCATAAAAACTTGTCGTAATTTTGCATAAAATTTTAAAAATCAGATTGATATCTTACCATCTTATTTAAACAATATATTAATAAAATTAAATGAGTTATTAAAATCATGGGATAATACTGCAATCTGATTTTTAAAACAAATTTACAAAATAATTAATATAATTCATTTAATCTGAAATACCAAATCTAATCTTGGGTAATTTATTACTAATAAAAATATTGATTAATTAATGATCGTCGGATCAAAAAATTAATGACCTATATCTCTTTATACTTTTTATTTTAAGAAATCATTTTTATATAATCCATTGCCTTATTTATTTATTTATTTATATTGGTAATTATTAATTTATTTAAAGAAAAAATAGTGCAAACTCCCACCGTCCAATTTATTCTTCCTATTTACTTTTTTTAACGATTCTTTCCTATTTTATCATTCATAATATTTTTTTACACTTTATTTCTGATCATTTAATTTTATCTTATTTTTATTCTCACGCTTTCATTACTTT
>JAWWMW010000293.1:49813-73521 GCA_035048345.1 Echeveria elegans | reverse complement strand
TAAGCTTCTATGCAGGTACTCCATAACCATATCACAAAGAGTAATGGCGAGACTGGATCTCCATGTCTTATCTCCCGCACAGCTTTGAGAACATTTGTCATTCTCCCTCTAATGGAGTACCTATTGTAACTGTTCTAACGCAGAGTGATCTCCATTCAAGGAAAACCAAATTCTTTCATGATCCCCTCCTGAGCATCCCAATCAACTGTGTCATTACGCCTTTTTGTAGATCCATCTGGATCTTACAACGTGGAGAGATTCGCTTCCTGCTATAATTCCAGCGCCATCAGAATATTATCTTGTATCAATCTATCTAGAACAAAAGGTGCCTGACTATCAACAATAATGGAGCTGATTACCATTCCCAACCTGCCTGTTAGTATTTTAGAAATAATCTTGTTCGTGACTGAATGGGTAATGATTTTAACGATGAATTTTGTAGTCTTAATAATAAAAAATTTGTCATCGAGGACAATTATATTCTATAGAAGATTACCCAAAAAAAATAAAAGAAAAGAAAGGGGAAGTTGTAAAAAAACACTTTTAGGCTCCGTTTGATTTTGATTGTGAAAAAAAAGTGAGGAAAATAAAATTTTAAGAAAAATGTAAGAAAATTTTGATCTCATTTGATCTATTTTTTTATTTTTTTTCTTACAACCAAACATGCAAATTTATTTTCATTTAATTTAATTTTTTTAAAAATTTCTTTCCTATTTTCTTCCCAACCAAACGCACCTTAAACAACGCATGTATTCCAATTTTCCATAAAACAAAACAAAAATTAAAATTGAATAGTAATAAATACTGATAAAGAGGGACGTATAAATAAATATCTTTTTCCCATTCATCTCTTCTTCGCATCTCTCTCCGTCGCCGAACAACAGAGAGATATTCTCAAGCCCTCCGCCTTCTCCGATCTACTTTCATCTCTAGCAGTTTATGAGGTATCTTCCTCTCTCATCCGCTTTTTTAAATTCCTGGTTTCAATTTCTTTATCGTCTTTTTTTTTTTTGGGATTTAATTGAGATGTGTGGCGGTTCGATCGATTTTGATGTTACCGCATCCCGCATCTGAACCTCTCAACCTTTTCCTGTTACTAAAATTCTCAATTTTCCTTTTTGTCGGCATAATTTTTTCAGATTTCGTTTGAATTGATTAGCCACGATATTTGAGAATTTGAATTGGGTGTAGACGCTTTAGTCATAATTGTGAATGAAGGATCTGTTTGGTAGTTGTGTTTTTATCTTTATGTTAATTTTGTTGCCAAAGATTTGACATTTCTGACTGTTGGTATGTATTTTCCTGTGCAGCTCGAAGGAGAAACCCACTCTTGGGTAAGTCCAGCCAAATCTTTCACTTGTTTATTATTATAGCTTTTGAAACTTTTAATATGCCACATCCAATGAAGTCTGGAATTTTTTTGGTTGCATAATGTCTGGAGCCTTTGCCGGTATGCGCATGCATTCGTTAATTTGTTATTCGTGTATATATTACTATTTTACTTTGTTTTGCAGTTGCAACAGTTGAGTTGGTTATAGTTGTGTACACATAGGTTGTCATTTTGTTCATCAGTGACTTGAACTAATTTGTATCTCATGTTGTAATTATGTTTGGTTGCTGAGTAATTTTAAGATAAAAAAAAATTAAACGCGACTGTGGCTTTAACTTAAACGTGTGGTTGTAATTGTGGCTTTAAAAGGCTGGGTGTTGGGGTGAACTGAGTCAAGGTGGCATAGAGTACAAATCGATATATTCGATGAAAAATGGGAAACTCAGCTTCATTATTTAATGTATTAGAAGAGTTGTGGATAGTTTTCTAGCATTGGTTCGAAGTTCAAACAGAAGATTTCTGACACTTGGCCCACAATTTAATAATTTTTTACAGTGGCACGCGGATTAAGACCCGCAAACGGAATATTGCAGCGCCTCTGGACCCATCAGCCTTTGCGGATGTAGTTGTCCAGATCTATCTGGATAATGCTGGTGATCTGGTATGCTTCAATTGATAAATAATATTAAAATGTCATATATTTGGTTCATCTTTCACTAAACTTGACGTTGCTCTCTCAGGAACTTATTGCCAAGAACATTGAGTCGACAGACCTAAACTTCTCAAGATACGGTGATACTTTCTTTGAGGCAAGTGCATTCTGCCTCTTTATTTATTTCTTTCTCTAATACTGATTTGTGATGCAGGGCCTGTTATGCCCATCAGTTCAATATTGTTTGTATCTGATGAATGAAACACCATAAATTTTAATTAGAAACTTAATTTGGGCTAGAGTTTGCTGCTGATTTACTATGTCAAGTCCAGCCAAGAAAATGACTTATTTTGTGCTCGTAGTTTTTTGAAGGGTTTATCTTTTTACCAACAGGTGATCTTCACTGGAGGACGGACCCAACCTGGCACGACCAAACCTGATGAGGGAGAGAGGCACCCTTATTCTATCATAGACTGCGCACCTGAGCGTGATGCCATTCTGCCATCTGTAATCTACATACAGAAGATACTGCGGCGAAAACCTTTTCTCATAAAAAACCTTGAAAATGTCATGCAAAAATTTCTCCAGTCATTGGAGATGTTTGAAGAAAACGAAAGGAAGAAGCTCGCCATTTTTACTGCCCTCAGTTTCTCACAGAAATTGTCAGGTCTCCCTCCAGAGACTGTATTCCAACCTCTGCTCAAAGACAATCTTGTTGCAAAAGGGATAGTGTTGTCTTTTGTCACGGATTTCTTTCGGGATTACCTGGTTGATAACAGTGTTGATGATCTGATTGCTATTCTCAAGAGGGGAAAAATAGAAGATTTGCTGCTGTTCTTCCCAACAGCAAAAAGATCTCCAGAAGGCTTCACTGAGCATTTCACGTTAGTGTGTTTTACGTCTTATTTATTCCCGGTTAAATCTCCTCTTGATTATTTTGTATTTATCTTTTTGATGGTACAATCATTTCTATCCCACCTGTGCGTTTAAGGTTTTTCTTTTCATTTTTATTCCACTTTTTCAGGTTTAATCTTACCCGTTTGTTCTCAAATGTTGGATGCATTTGCTTTGATTTGTTTGATTTCTCTCCAGACTTTTGCTGGGACCTTTTTTCCCTTCACTTGAAAATTTCATATGTTACTCTGTAGCAATGATGTAGTTAGATTGGTACTTGGGTTAAATATAGTTTATGCCTCATTAATTTTTTGAATATTAGTTCTTTAGGTGGTATCTGGTATACTGACCATGTATTTAGTTTCATATTCTCTTTGTTTGTTTTGCTTTTCTTTCCTTCAATTTAAAACTGATCTGTCTGATCTGCAGCAAAGAGGGGCTTCTGCCTTTAGTGGAATACAACGAGAAGAAAATTTTTGAGGTCAAACTCAAAGAGATGAAAGCTGCCCTCACTACCCAGATACAGGAGGAAGTTGATGTAGCTGAAGTCATAGAAAATGTAAAGCAGCGTGTTAAAGATGCCAAACTTCCAGATATTGAGGTGGTGCGCATTGTGTGGGATGTTCTTATGGATGCAGTTCAATGGTCAGGAAAGAATCAACAACAGAACGCCAATGCTGCCCTTCGGCAGGTAAATTATTGACTTTTTTTGCTCAAAGTTGTTATGCTTGTCCAAACCGCATGGTTATATTCAGATTTTTGCCATGGACGCTGAATCTTGTAGTATCCTAGTCAAAAGCGATAATAAAATCCCGCGAGTTTTCCCATGGTCTCCTTTGTACCTTATTTTAAAAGCAAGGGGAATATCATCAATTTTTCCTAGGCATGGGTTTGTCATTTTCCTTGTTTTTAAGCTATGTGAATAGCATTCCTGTAAAAAAAGAAGTTTCTGCATCATGTCACTTGTTATGGTAAGTAGTAACTTTATTTTGGGCATGCTGTTCTCTCAAAAAATGAGAAGTGCTATGAGTGGCACATGACCTATCCTCTGCAACTGGGTGATTTATATGCTGGCATTTGTAACCTTCCTTACAGCTAATGCGATTGTTTTTATAAAACTATCTTAGGCAGTGGTACTAAATATTCTAATCTGATTCTAGACTAGCTTTGAGTGTGATGATTCTGTCCTCAGTTTGATAATCCACGACTTGCTTTAGGTTAAAACTTGGGCAGAATTGCTGAACACTTTCTGCACTAATGCAAAATTGGAGCTGGAACTCATATACAAAGTTCAGATCCAATGCTATGAAGATGCTAAGTTGATGAAGCTGTTCCCTGAAATTGTAAGGTCTCTGTACGACCAGGATGTGCTTGCTGAAGACACCATTCTTCACTGGTTCCGTAAAGGAACCAATCCAAAGGGCAGGTATAAACACCAACCTTACCGGTCGACATGAATATCGAATACATACACAATATCATTTTTCTATTAGTGAGGCAACTGATTTTTACTTAAAATAAAGGAGCGTCTGAGCTACTTCTGTCATTTGTATATGAGATTTGATTAACTTGATATGTTTTTGCTAGGCAAACATTTGTGAAGGCCTTGGAGCCATTTGTGAATTGGCTGGAAGAGGCTGAAGAAGAAGAATAGTCGATCAGCATGAGCACCTACACCTCAGTCTCTTTTGTGGCCCCTGACATCTGCAGTCCGTCCAGTCGGGGTTTCGTTACTTGTCGGGATTCGAATCATCTAATTTCTTGACTATCTTTGTTACTCTGATTTGCTTGCTGTTTCTCATCCGTCAAATCGTATGGCTGCTGCTTTTTTTACCTCTATCACAAGTAGGATCCTGCAATAATTTTTGCTTTTACTCTTATGCAGTTGGACCAATATTCCAACTTGAATTTTAGCTTAGCTTAGGTTTGTTTTTGTTATGGAATAAAAAAAGTCCGACGGCTTTAACATCTATAGAAAATAACCTGAGGTGTCAGACATGGTTCCTTAGGGTCGGGACTTGAGTCTTGGTTCCACCATATTTCTTCTTTTGTGAGAGTGTTTTTATATTTCCTTTTTGTAGGCTTGTTATTCCCTCCATGTAAGATGGTTGTTGTCCAATGTCCATCCCGGTGGGTGCTTTGTGTTGTCTCGCCATTTGTTTGCACATTTGCGTGTGAAGCATTATGGGAAAATTGTGGAGAGTTGTTATGCACGAGAGTTACATGTGTGTGAAGTGTTAAATATATATATCGATGGTTATTTGAGTATGATAGTCGTACGTGACTTGTGATTCAACTGGATTGAAATATACAATATAATTTTGTACTTGAATTGTAATTGTGGTAACCACAATAACAAAAAAAAAAAAATCACCTCTAGTCCTCTACAACCATCGTCTTTGATGGTCAGTCCATATATAGGATGACAGCCTAATGCATGGCTTGATCGAGTGTGACAGCATGAATAAATGAAATTCCTGTGAAATATGCAATAAGGTTTATAAGATCATTACCACTAACTAATCTGGTTATGAAAAAGTGATTAACCAAAAATGTTATATTTATCAAGGAGAAGTCATTCTATCCTGTATTGAATTTGGTTGCGAAGACGCCACTAATTTCTAGTTGAATTGGGTTATGAACCCATGAAAGACTCATTCTCCAATGTAGCTGCAGATGCTCTAATGCCTTGAAAGAGATGGAAACGGACATAATAGTAAGTGTTAATTGTGAAACATAAAAACATGATTTCTTTTAATTTATATGTGTCCCAGTCCTCGTAGGAATGCGTTTTTTTTAAATAAAAATTCGATTTATTTTTATTTGTTTAAATTATTAGAAATAAATATTTCCTCCGTTCCAATTTTTTTTCCAATTTGATAGTTGACATAGTTTTAAAAAAATTAAGTTATGTGTGATAAAAGCAGGAAAGATAATAAGTGAAAAGTGAATAGATTGACGAGACTGTAAATGTGAAAGAATTTTTTTTATTTAAGGCAATAAGGGAAAAATTTGGGATAAAAAAATTGGAAAAAAAAATATGGAAGGGGTGGAGTATTATTATTTATTAATGGTGTGAGTTGTATTGGTCAAATAGAAACCAAATCTAGTGATTTCACCCTTTTCTAAGTTTTCTTCTTCTCTTTACGCCATCCGTCATCCTCATGGGTTCCGATGCCAACAACAATCAAAATCAAACCTTATCAACGACTCCTCCTTTTCTCCAACATTCAAACATCGACGACGCTACTTTGTCCAATTCCGATTTCTTGACGGCGGAGGAGATGATCAGACGACGCCACAGCCGCATCCTTCATCTCTCGAGAATCTATAAGGATTACTATTGGTCATTGATGTCTCAGTTAAGGAGTAAGTACAGGGATTACATGTGGAATTTCGGCACTCCTTTACAACTGGTAGATGACAAAATCCAAACTGATAATCATCACTGCGCTTATTCTAAAAATTGTAATAGGAAGCCCATGCCTATGACCAAGTTTTGCCATTCCCATATTTTGTCCGATTCCAAGCAAGTTCTCTACAAAGGCTGTGCCTTTATCACCTCCAAGAGGTTCTTTTCTTTCTCTCATCTTCTCTACTTTGTATTTAGTTACACTCTAATCGCTCTCTGTGTGTGTGTCTGTATGTGCGCGCTTATGACATAATGATGAAAATTGCTTCCTGTTCTATTGTTTTCTTTCATTAACACCTGTATAAGACACAATGTTTACATAGTCTGTTCTCTGTCATTTCGACTAATTGAAATAAAGCCTTAGCTTATGAAGGTTTCATAGTGTTATGTTATACTTGGTGGCTTATTAGGTGTAGAAATGTTTTTCTTCTTCTTTCTCGTGTAAACAGGCCGCTGCTTGGTTGGGCTAATTTTTATTTTGGCATGCATTTTTCAATTTTTGTATATTACCAACATATCTTAGTAATGGTGAGATTTTTGCAAGGTTTTTCCTTTCCACATTATCTACAGGTTCCTATAGATTTGCAAGGTTTTTGTATAAATGTTTTGTCTTTCACATCCTTCTATTATTAGTAATGCAATTATAAACCTATAAGAGAATGGGTCTAATTGGATTCCATCGTAAATTCGTATCTCTCAGAGTGCTACAACTTTTAAGTTTATACAATTAATCATCATTTATATAGATATGTGATGATACTCTTTGTATACTTGAAAGTTGAAAGGCACTTCTATGTTTAACTGTTTGCTTTTGTTTCCAGTGGATCCACGGTGCAAACTTTGTGTGGAAAACCTATACTGAGATCTACTACACCTTCGTTTTGTAACTATCATCTCCTAAGGGCTAAGAAATCAGTGGCAAGGTCCTTGAAGCAGGCAGGTTTAAGCACTAATGATTCAAACAGGATGGCTCCGTTGATACATATTATTGGCGCAGAATTTGTTCATGAGATTTTGAGAAAGAGAAGGACTATAAAGCAGTCCAAAGGAAATGCTGATAGAATGGAAGAGGGTGGTGCAAAATGACCGTCAGTGCGTATGTATATAATTTTGTTTTCTTTTTTGATACACATGTATATAATTACATAGATGTAAACATTGACATCCGTAGTGATTATGACTATCTTTCATGTACAAATGGGCACTTTCTTTCAGCTGGAGGTGCAACCAGTTGACCACTACAATGATATCATCGATTTTATTTTTATGTTCCAACAAATGTGTCTAGTATCAGATTTTCCCTTGACCTGCATCCGTACCTGGGATTTATGTTTCTTCATTTTACCATATGATATTACATCATACATTTGCTCTTGTGCTGTAATATTTGATACTAGCTGAATAAACTACAGACATTGATACTAACCTTATTAAGTTTTAGAGGTTGTATGACAATTTAGGACCTCTAACGTGGTCTCTTATGCCTTCAAATTCTACTAAACTCGTCAAGTATATCAAATTGTCTAACACAAAAGGCATACAAAACTGTAGACACAAAGAACCTTGTGGATTATATCACCACAAGTGTCAGATAATACTTCGGACTTCGATAACTGCATCACAATTTTCTTTTATCCTCTGTAAGCACCTTATGGCCGTTTGGATGTCCATTCTATCTCTTGCGGATTCTTTTGAGCATGATATCCCAATCTCAACAATAGAGACTAGAAAGTTGTGGTATTGAAGAAAGATTACATCTGCATTCCCTTGACTAGCAACGTCCTCGCGTATTCGATTCATCAAAGATTTGTCAATAATATCTTCCACCTGATCTGGCATTGCCCTCTCGATGAAGCTTCGAAAGCTCATTTCACTGTTGAACATTTCATCAGTTGGTCTTATTCTAGTCATCAATTCGAGCAAGAGAATCCCATAGCTGTAGATATCCCCATGTGGTGCAATTGTTGCACCCATTCCATATTCTGTTGTGCATTAAATGTTGAAGTTAGCATCACGACATTACACAAGATATTTTCAGGTTGCACGACAAGTAAAGAAGGATATCATCGTACCTGGAGCAACATAACCAATAGACCCCTTTATTGCAATAGACAAGGAGGATTCACCACTGCTGAGATTTTCGGTGACACCATGGAGCAACTTAGCTAATCCAAAGTCACCGACATGCGCAACCATATCATCATCAAGAAGAATATTACTAGGTTTCAAATCACCATGAACAATGGGTTCCTCACAATGATTATGAAGATAATCCAAAGCACAGCCCACGTCTATAGCAATTTCCAACCTCTTTCCTAGAGTCAGAGGCTCTCTAGCTTCATGTTGCAGTCTGTCATCAATATGCACCCAACTATCAAGATTTCCATTTGACATAAAGTCAAAAACTAAAGCTTTGAAATCATTTCCTTTGTGGTCTAAACTTGAACACACTGTTTGGAGTTTTAGTATATTCTTGTGTCGAATTCCTTTTAGGACTTTGCACTCGACAGAGAAGCTTTTCGTAGCTCCATGCTTTGACAAATTTAGTACCTTCACAGCAATGAGTTTCCGTTCATCTCCATCCAAGCTGCCTTTGTACACAGTCCCAAAACCTCCTGTTCCAATCAAGTTAGATTCTGAAAAGCCATCTGTTGCTTCGACCAGTTCTTTATACGTCACAAGTTGATAACCTTGGGCTAAACCTTGTATGTTATCATTCTTGAGCTTTCTACGGCATCCGAAGAACATACATAAGAATACATTTACTGACAGAAATCCTGTGACACTTAGAATGATGATTATGATAACTTTCCTAGAAACCATGTTGCCATGCTTGCATAGTTGAACCTCTAGTTTCAAGTTTCGACTGCAAAGTCTATTGTTTCCGAAAACTGTGACTTCAGTTAAATTCTCAAATGAAGGAACCTCACCTTCTAGTCGGTTGAAAGACAAATTTAGTTTTTTGAGGCCTACAATAAAAGTTAGATCCTTCGGGATCCATCCGGATAAATCATTGTTGGAAAGATCTAACCATAGCAGAGATTTCAAATTGCTCAACGAGGATGGTATGCTTCCCTCAAAGGAATTTCCAGCCATTAGAAGAAATTCCAAACCCAAGGAGCCACCAAGTTGTGTTGGTATTTGTCCAGAAAAGCGATTATGGGAAGCATTTAGACTATTCAAATTTATCAGCTTCCCAAATCCAGAAGGAAATGTGCCATCAAAGGAGTTATAAGACAGATCACATGACGTAAGTTCTTGAAAATGATTAAATACATCACCTGGAAGATTTCCACCAAAATAATTACTTGAAATGTCAATTCTCTGCAATTTCTTACACTTACCCAGAGTTGCCGGAATAGTACCGTTCAACGAGTTTTTCGCCAAATTTAGCTCATATAAATTTGTAAGTCTGCCCAAGGAAAATGGGATTTCACCTTGCAACTTATTATCATACAAGCTCAATCGAGACAAGTTTCCAAGGTTTCCAATGGAGTCAGGAATGGTGCCAGTGAGTAAGTTTCTACCAAACTCAAGCCAAGATAAACCAGACAGCTTCCCTATCCCTTCAGGTAAAGGTCCTGTGATGTAGTTTTCACTCACTCCAAGTAACTGGAGACTAGAACTAAGGTTAACAATAGAGCTTGGGAGCGTACCACCAAACCTGTTATCATCTAAAACCAACCATTCCAGTTGTGTGCTGTTGATGAGTGAATCAATAAAGCTTAAATCATTTGACTTCTCACTTCCTAGATTGTTAACAGCCAGTTGCAGTATTGTCAGATATTTCAGCTTTCCTAAATTGTATGGAACACGCCCGGTTAGCTTGTTTGAGTCTAACTGGATGACACTTAACCCAGAGATGTTGGACAGTGATGAAGGAATTGTTCCTTCAAAACTATTATCGCTGAGGCTTAAAAAGGTCAGGTTTGGAAACACAATGTCCATATCTTCTGCCAAAGTTCCGGTAAACTTGTTGTTTGATAACTCCAATGCCGATAAGGAGGAGAGATTGTACAATGGAGAAATTGTGCCATAAAGATTGTTGGACCGCAACGAGAGGGTAGTCAGTTTCGATAATCCATGTAAAGAATCTTGAATTTCTCCATCAAAATAATTATACCCCAGTAAAAGTTTACCCAAAGATGACAAGTTCCTCAAGAAACTTGGCATTTCTCCTATAAGACTGTTTTGATGGACATAAAACAAGTTTAAATTTGACAGAGCGCCAAGCTGAACTGGGATCCTTCCCGTGAGTTTATTAAGGGAAAAGTTGATCTCCTGGAGACTTGAGCAGTTACTTAACTCAACTGGGATTTGGCCTTCGAAAGAATTACTTCGCAAATCTAGATAACGAAGTCTCCTAAGGTGACCTATTTCTTCAGGTATTTTGCCATGTAACGAGTTGTTAGTAAGATATATCCCTCTCAAGAAAGTAAGGTTACCTATAAAAGGAGACACAACTCCACGTAGCTTCTGTTCCTCCAGAATTATCATAGTGACCAGCATGTGTCTTTTCCCGCATTGTACACCCTTCCATTGACAAATGTCAAGAGAAGTGTTCCATGAACTCAGAGCACTGCCATTTGATGGAGTACCACCACCAAACAACCCATCTCTCAGAGCCAGTAATGCCACTTTATCAGTCTCTTGTGAGGTTAGGAAAGCTGAGCACTCAGCTGATGAAATGGATAAAAGGGTGATGAAAAGGACCAGCAGGGGGAACGACGTCTGGAGATCATGTTCCCGGTCAGGTATAATTTTGTGAAGTGCAAGACTAGGAATGGTCATTTCAAGTGCAGTTAATAATGGCATGTAGCCTCTTATATATATGTTAACTTGCTTTTGGGTCTTGCACTCCGCATACGACTCGGGTCCCATGGTATAAATAAAGTCATATGTGCAAGTCTTTTGGGAAGTACACACTGCATCAGAAATCTAGCATTGCCTTTCGCGTGCATACAGTTGCTCAGTGTCTAAAACTGAACTATATGAATTCCAGCGCACGAGTAGACTCCAATTTTTGTTGGTCTATAAGCAACGCAAACAGGCTTGTTCACTCTCAGATATTTCTTTGACAGTAGTACTAATTGGTAAATGCGTAGTAGCAACATCCATTAGACTTGGTTCTCATCTACAAAAGAAAAACTGAAGTCAGATAGCAGAAGAAAAAGTGTTGCCCCGAAAAATCCAGACATGTTTAAAATCAATAGACAGCGGTTCATACTTTCATAATCTTAGTTATTACCTCAAAATATGCACTTTGTGTTGTGTGAACAAAAGATATCACGAAGGGGACATGTAAGACATCATCTGTAAAGTGTAAAAGGCAAGTCCTATTCCCACCATAAAACAAAATGACCCAAAATTCTTGAAATAATTAGTATCAAGTCTACTGCTATCTGGCGTGTAGAAAATGGATCTTGACTTAAGCAAAGTCTTCAAGTCTTACTGCTGTCTGGCGTGTAGAAAACATCTCTTGACTTCAGCAAAGTCCTTAAGTCTTTCTGCTGTCTGGCGTGTAGAAAAACACTTCTCTGAAGAGTAAGAACCTGACTTGCCTTTCTCAAGTCTTCTGCAAACAAACAAACAAAAAAACAAAACAGAACATGAAAGGCAAAGAAGAACAGAAGAACTTTGCAAGTCCAATAAACAATAATTGAAACCATACCAATTCTCCAATCACCATGTCTTGATGAAAGTTGCAGGACATCAAGGAGATGACACGCATAAGATCATGAGCTAGGATGTGTGTATAATGACTGCAACGGTATGCTTTGCCTGATGTCTTGTGTATATTGTCATTTTTTTTACTTTTGAAAAATAAGTAAGCTAGCGTAAATCAAAAAGAGAAGAATATTTATCGGTCATAATACTGGATATACGGTATGGTACCTTAGTGTCATGTTTTGACTTTTAAGTTTTGAATTTCATACATTTCTTGAGCATTGTTTTATTCATGTCATATTTTTGGGACATCACTTTTGACAAAATAGTTTCTTTAAATAATATATAAAACTTGATAAGAGAGTACTTAAAGCCTTGATTATTTTTTTTCGTTTTCTTTATTAAATTTATTTGGGTTATTGAATATGTTAAAAGATGACTTCTTTCATGAATGAAATCTAGTATTATATTCATCTTGACTCATGGGAAGTAAGAAAGCTTTCATGCAACACGAATGTTTATGATAACTGGAATGGTAAGTTTGACTCTTCGTTTTTTGTTATATAGAAGAGAGACGGAAACAAGCGGCTGAAATGCAAACCTGGAGGACCCGTGGCGCGCAGTTTCATTAAGTCAAATAAGTAGATTGCGAGCAAAGGAACTTCCTGTGATGACTACTTGGTTGTGCTAGTTGGAGAGACATGATCACTGAGAAGAAGCTCTCCCAACTTACCAGACCATGCTAAATACTCTTGACGGTGTTCATGTTGAAACAGGAGCAAGCCCTACGACTTGGACTAGGACATGGACTGCTGAGGAGAACAGGCTTGGTGATCTTCTTTAACAAGAGTATCTGTACCTCACTGGACGAGTAGACATGCGCCAAATTGACAAGACTATTCAGTATCTCATTGGCTCTGGAATGGTAAGTTTATTTCTAAGTGCATCTCTTGTTTGGTGTTTCAGTTGCTATGTGCATACACCAGGGGCAGCTAGTTCATTAGCGAACAACATAACAAAAATAGGTTAATGTTCCCTGACCTAGTAGTGTTAAGTTACAACATGGGTGGCCTTAAGCTGTTGATAAACCAGAAATTCATATACACCACTCAATTGTGTGAAAATCTAGCATATTTCGAAGCCAAGAATTATAAGTTGTGACGGTGGAACTCAAGATATACTAGACATTATCTTTCAATTTAGACGATGTGCGACAATGGACTCACGTGGTGCCTCATCATGCACTTGACGTACTTAGGCGCATCCCTCGCGCACTTAGGTGTATTCCTCGCATCGCCCTTCAAACGGATGCCTCATCATGCACTTGGCGCACTTAGGCGTGTCCCTCGCATCGCGTGCTAAGTCGGCTCTAATACCATGTAAAAATCTAGCATATTTCAGTCTCCACCCTCATTCAATTCAAAAGTGGAATTCAAGATATACTAGACATTACCCTTCAATTTAGATGATGTGAGACAATGGATCAAGTGCAAACTCTCAACAAATTGAACTCATGTACTTATGGACAGTTTTTTCATGGTTTAGGACCCAAAAACTGAGAACAATCCTTACCTTGGTTTCATCTATACATCATTCCAAGAAAAAGCAACTTCCATCTCCCATGGCAACACAGCTAGGCTGGCGAAAGATCTAAAGTTGGCGCATGTTTGTGGTAGTATTGCTGCAGATGAGAAGCGTCATGAGACTGCATATACAAAGATTGTGGAGAAACTATTTGAAATCGACCCCCCGGATGGTACCATTATAGCCTTGGAGGACATGATGAGGAAGAAAATCACAATGCCTGCTCATCTGATGTTTGATGGAAAGGATGAAAACCTGTTTTTTAGCACTACTCATCTGTGGCTCATCGCATTGGAGCGTACACAGCCAAGGACTACGCATATATACTGGAGTTTCTAGTCAGCAGGTGGAACGTGGAGAAGTTGACTGGGCTTTCTGGGAAGGACAACAAAGCACTGGATTATGCATGTCTGGCTACCATCAATGATCCGGAAGTTGGAAGAGAGAGCTCAGGCCAAGGCAAAACAAGCATCATCTGTTCCATTCAGCTGCTGGATCTTTGACAAAGAATTGGTCGTCTGATTAGTCAAGAACCCAGACTCTGATGTATTCCCCATTGTCCTTACATCATATCCGTGGTGGTTGGAAACTGGCAATCCATGATCATTGCATTGCAAAGTTGCTGTTTATAGTAGAATGTCTCTTATGATGATTTACAAACTGCATTTGGGTTAGGATTAAAGTTTCAATTTTTGGTATCATATGATGCCTCCTTTGGCTTTATGTATAGCGTTACTATTTGATTCTATCTCTTAATATCAGATGCCACTGCCGTCTCTTCTGGTCTGGTCCATCTGAGCTTTAAACCAACATGGGCTTAAACCAGTCGGTTCAACTTCTTTGTTTCAGCCTAATTGAATATTTCGGTTCGACCAATCCCGGTTCGAGATGGACGAGGTGGGAGCATTAAACCATAGACAATTCTTGTCCGGTCTGCCTAGGGTTTAAGGCGATATCTCTCTCGGTGGTGAAAATGTGGAGATCTGTCGCAGTCAAGGCTTCCACTTTCCGTCGCGCTTCTCGTCTCCTCGGCACCAAACCAACGGTAAAATCCTCTACTCAATCGCGTTATCCAATCCCCATTTCTCAAAACCCTAGACTGTTATTGTTCTCTCACCCTCACGCTTACTCAACTGAGTCATGGAAACTTGACGACTCTGCTGCCATTTTATCCACTGATGTATTTGCGGATGCTGATGATGCTGCTAATTTAGATCCAGCTGCTACCGAAACTGACATTTTTGGTAACGAGGAATCCCAGCCATTCCTTTCAGATGCTCAAGGCTTTAATGATCCATCTCTGTTGGATGAGGCAGCAGTAGATGCTGGTGATGGGGTAAAAGAGGAGCCCGAACCCGATGCTGCTGAGGATAAGCTTCAGACTGTGGTGTCCTTATTGCAAAACTCAACTGATCTGTCCTTAGAATCTGTTTTGAATGGGCTGGATTTACAACTCGATGAAAGTTTTGTTGTGAGCGTGTTGCAAACTGAGCTTATTCCTGGTGAAAATTTGTTAGCTTTCTTTAACTGGGCGAGGAAGACTCCTGAATTCCCACGCACTTCGCGTGTTACTGAAGCACTTGTGAAGTCTATTAGTGTTCAGATGCGGAAGAAGAATGCCTATGCTGTGTGGGATATAGTGAAGGAGATTGGTGAAAATGATACTAGCCTTTTTAATGTGGAAAGTCTTAATCAGTTGATAGCCTTGTTTTCAAAACTTGGAAAAGGGAAAGCTGCTTATGAGGTATACAGCAAATTTGAAGAGTTTGGATTTACTCCCAATGAAGACACTTACTTCCTTACAATCGAAGCGCTTTGCAGGCGGTCATTCTACAAGTGGGCTTTGTCCATCATAGAGAAGATGATCGAATCTGGGCTTGTTCCAGATGATCAGAGACTCGGGAGTATCATATCATGGCTCTGCAAAGGAAAGATGTCTAAAGAGGCTCATTCTGTTTATTTGTTTGGTAAACAGAAGAAAAGGCAGCCTCCTACTGCTCCTATGAATTTCTTAATAAGCTCACTTTCGCGGAAGGATGACACTGTTAAGTTGGCATTGGAAATGCTGGATGATTTATCGGGGGAAGCGCGCAAATACGGCATTAAACCATTCACATCTGTTCTCAGTGGATTGTGTCGGACAAAGGAAGTGGGAGAAGCTAAAAAGTTGTTGGACAGTATGATTAAAGCAGGTCCACCTCCTAGTAACGGTGTGTTCAACTTTTTGATAGATGCTCTTTCAAAGCTGGGGGAAATGGATGAGGCGAAGGAGATAATGAAGCTGATGGAAAGTAGGGGACTGAAACCAGATGTATACACATACACGGTGATCATGAGTGGTTACACGAAGGGTGGTCAAATGGAAGATGCCTTGAAAGTATTATCTGAAGCCAAGACCAAGCACACCAAGTTGAGCAATGCGACATATCATACACTCATACGTGGCTACTGCAAACTAGAGGAATATGACAAGGCTGTTGAGTTGGTGCATGAAATGAAGGATTACGGCGTTGAAGCCAATGCAGATGAGTACAATAAGTTGATCAGGTCTCTGTGTCTGAATGCAGTGGATTGGAAGACAGCAGAGACTCTGTTGGATGAAATGAACGAAAAAGGATTGCATCTATATGGGATGACGAAAGGGCTTGTAAATGCAGTCAGGGACCTGGAAGCAGCATCTTTGGGAATTGAAGAAACAGAAGTGCATGCTGTTGCTGCTTAAGCCAAACTACTCATGTCTCATTACATTGAAACAGAGGAAATTGAAATCAGACTTTGGATTTATAGTTGCCTAGTTTTGTTCTTCTTCATAAGAGTAGAACCATTATGCCAGCTTTTTTCAGTCGGGCCCGGACTACACGCCACTGACCGTTATTAGTTCCCAACAGGATGTATAACGGTGACCTGAACACAGTTTTTTCCGGGACAACAATAATTTAGAATGCCTTTCAGAAGTTATCTTGTGAAAGAATATCTAAAATGGTTTTTTTATTCTAGCAAGGTTTTCAAAATACACATCCAATGTAGTCTGAATTTATGCGCGTAAGGAAAAAAGTACCACCTTGACTACACTGAGATGGATCTGAAGTATCCAACATTACAACTAAAAACAGCCTAGAAAAACAACTTCATTATATCATATACTGTGTTGATGCGGTACATAATGGGGGGAGCGACCCTAAAAGAAACTAGAAACTACTTGCTCCCGCACATTCAATTAAAGTTTAACCAGTTGATCTCATCCGAGTCTGGGAGGAGTCTCTGACCTTGTCAAAAGTCATGACTCGTTACTAAATCTGCAAAATCATCACACAAGGCAGGCCCATTTCAACTACTCCGATATATAATTTGAGAAGCGAATCGTCAAAGGTGTCTACATATTAGTCATCTTCTGTTTAATGCACACCTATCCACGTACAGTCTGCGTATCCAGTGTTGATAGGATCTGAGGCATTGACATTCCCCCTGATACTACTATTTCTGCAAGTTACACCATTTGATAT
Organism: Echeveria elegans; assembly: GCA_035048345.1. Taxonomy (NCBI): domain Eukaryota; kingdom Viridiplantae; phylum Streptophyta; class Magnoliopsida; order Saxifragales; family Crassulaceae; genus Echeveria; species Echeveria elegans. Next base: position 56,479 of record JAWWMW010000293.1, on the reverse strand, counting down.
CAGCATATGCAGATGTTCAAGTAATGTGGGCCACCAGTGATCAAAGGGATAATAATAGGTGGCTCAAGAGTCTAGACCGATCCAACCTGAGACCTGGAATTTCTGTTACTTAAAACTAAGTACTAACTGCTTTAAAAACACACTCAGTTTAAGTGAGGAAAAAACATTAAAAATACATCCAGATACAGTATCCATGAAGAGAGCACTTTTGGGACTTAAGGTCAAAGCTTAGAAAATGACCAGACGCACTTACCAATTCCTTCCCGGACAGATATATTGGGCCTTATAACTTCTGCTGAATTGACCAAGAATATGTCGCCAATATAGAGATGATTTGTAGGTATATAAACACAGCATAACTTCTCTTCTCCATGGTAATGCTGTTATGGTAATACCAATATTAACACCGATCGGTGGGAGATTTTTTATATACATTAAAACAAAACATGTTTTATGGCTGATAAGACAGGAGCAGCAAAAACAAGTAAACAACAACGCCACAACAGATATAGAATCTTTAATGAAAAGTGAAGGTAAAAGTAGATATGAAACTCTGACCATACCTGCAGCACTACACTAGATGTGATAAACCCGAATGCATATTCACCAACACGCGGATGCCTTATAATGGCTACTTCCTTGAATGCTTGTGTATTTTGATCTGCATTTATGATAAAATTAAATAATACAACATTCTGAATCTGAAGCTAAAACAGATGGATAAAATTAAATTGGCACCTGGCGAAATGGCAGAACTAATCTGCTTGGAGGCATTGTAGATATGCCGAACAAATGGCATGCGTTTGATGAACCACTCTCCAATACTCAAAACAGATGCCCCAAGCCACGACGACATAAAAATCCCAATGAGAAATATGAATGTTATAGAGGTTATAAATCCAAGACCTGAATCATAACATACGATAAAGAAAAAAAGTTTAATGAGCACTGTGCATCTCAGATAATACTCAGTTACATGCTAACTGAATCTACTCAGTATAGACCCTACCATAATTATTAGGATCAATTATTGGAAACAGCAAACCATCAAAAGAGCAAATAAGAAACGGCATGAACTGCACATTCATAATTAGAAAGGACTCAGTAACATTTTCTCATGAGGTCAGGCAGGACCATACATGTGGCTTATGCCATTTACTTATGAAACACTTTCTTGCAAAGACAGATGTCCAGTTCTAGAGGCCAGGCTTCCACAATTAGAAAAGACATCAAGGAACTGCCACTTATCACTGAGGATGTCAACAAAGAGAAATTAGCCTGTAGCTCGACGACTAAGAAAGTTTCTAAAGAACATAGACCCGAAATGATGACACGAATTTGAGATGACTAATGCTGACAGAGAGAACATAGCCAACAAATTGAGGACTGAGGTGAGTTTGAAAACACCTAAGATGCCATACGAAGATATGAGCTTGAGAATGCTACAAAATATATATAAAGAATGGAAAAAGCCAGTAACTCGAAGATTAAGTTTCAAACCACCTACAACACCATACGAAGATATGAGATTGAAAAGGCTGCACAAAATGTTGAAAGGACTTATAATCATCTACCACGAAATGGATGGAAATACAGACAAGCACATTGTGTAGCAAAGGCAGAACTCGGTAAAGCCTAGACAGCCTTTGCAGACAATTGCCAAAAACAATCTACCTTGAATCATCACAAAACATGATAAAAAGAGCATGGCACCCTAGGAGATACCACTACTGATGAATAAAGCTATAATATATTAGTGTGACCACAATCTTGGAGTTGAATTTTCTATCACTAGTTTCCGAATTAAACATTACATAAATAATCAATAATTCAAAGAGGAGAAAGCAAGTAATCGCAACAATGCTGAGAAACTCTCCATGATAAGCCACTTAAGCTACCTGATCCAGAGAAAATGTAGTAAAATGCAAGCATATTAAAAGATGGTTTCTGTTGGGCAAACTTTGGATACTGTCCACTTAAACTTGTGATTATTTTGCGAGGCTAGAGCTAGAGGAGCCAATAAAAAAACAGGAGCATCTATCCACTACCATTTCCAAATTTACAATTTGTTTCCCCAGAGAGAAGTCAAGTACGTCTAATTATTTGAAAGAAGGAAATTATTATTACGAACGATGATACCTAAAATATATCTATGCAGAACACACATGTTTCGGATGGAGCATAGTCTATGACGCTCCCTAGCATGCATCATACGTACAAAAGGAAACCATTAGGCTTACCGAAAATATCAACCCCAAGGTGGGCATATATTGGAGAGAAGAAGCCATCAACAAAATGAATAAACCACCATGTTATATAGAATGTAATTGCAATAGGTAACAAGATGACACTGCAAAAAAATAATAATAATAATGAGTACCAACAGGTCAAATAAGTATACAAAATCCCAACTAGCTCTGTCGTCCACCCTGCGGTGCCCTATGAAGTGAAATTGCAGTACATGTACATCATCACTAATCTAGACGAGTTCCCCATCTTGACTTAGTGGCCAGAGCCACTGTGACAATGCATAAATCTAGAAATAGAATGGGGAAAGAAACACATACCATCCGGTCATAAACTTCTTTGAAGCCCAACTCTGAATAACATTTGAAAAAGTCTGCATAAAAAAACTATTTGGTCATGTAACATCAACAAATGTACAGAAACGTAAGCCATCACTAAATGCAATGGAATAAGTTGTGTTGTGAAGTGTGCATTAAGAGATAGGAAACACGGCAAGGATGACAGAGACCAAAGTCGAGCGAAGTGTGATCCTAACAGAAATGCTCATTTTCTCATAACCATCCTCAAAATCACAACCTCCAGTAAAAACTGATTTGAGTATGATGTCTCAAACTTGCGCAAAATTCCAATTTGTTTTTTACCAGTAAAAAAAGGTACATTAAATGGGAGTATATAATTATCTACACCGATCAACAAAGCCAGAATACACTCAAAAGCATACGCAATCTTGAAACCCAAACATTAAAACCTAGAAAAGAAAATTCTTGCTCACTTAGCTAATTGTACAGAATCAGAGTCGAAAATGATACATAAGAAAGACAAGTAGAGAAAGTGACCTGGCTGCTAGAGTGATGGGAGGAAGAGTTGGAAGAAGATGGAGCGGAGGGTTTAGCAGTGTCTTCACCGTCAGGGACTGGAATGAGAAGGTCGCGATCCGAGTCTCTGGCGGCCATCGCAATCGGCGATTGAAGCTTGTCTTCGGCCATGGCTGAAGGAGGAGGGATATGGCGATTGCGGTGGCCGGAGCGCCGATCGTCTTCTTCCACTTCTTCTAGTTTCTCTCTCTCTGTCTGTCCCTGTTTGCTTAATGCTTTTTGTTTTATCGGCATCGACTTTTCCATTCCAATTTTAAATTTGAAAATCAAACTTCGCTATGATTTGATTAATCTCAAAATTAAGTACTTCAAATTGGATTTACTATTAATTAACGATTTATTTAGTTAATGTCACAACACTAAATGATACTCCACTGCCAACCAGTTGATGGTCTCGAAAAGAACATTAGTCCGGAGTCAAGCACGTGAAGATTGATAGGTAATGGGTCGATACGGTCGGTATTTCGATTAGATTATATGTATTAAATAATATATTGTATTTTATATGGAAAAATTGTATTTGAGTCAATAATAAACTACAAATTAAAGCATTATCTATTACTGAGTGGTTGAATAAATCTGTCATAAAATTATGTGTGGTTGAATAAATCTGTAATAAAATTATGTAGTTTTAATAAAAAGACTATCAAAATTGTGTGTGTTTAATTTGTTGCAAAGTGTTGTATTCAACACATGAACGGGATGTATTAATAAAGAAGTAATATTATCATTTAAATTTACCATTTACACAATTATATTCTTATATATAAAAACTCTCTCGTATTTCTTACTAGATAAAAATGTTTTTGGAGATTGCAACAGAATGGAGACAAAATCCATTAGGTAAATATGGTGAAGACATGGTTTGAACCCTGGACCTCTGAAAAGTTTGTCAGACTTCTCAACCAATGAGCCACCACCCCCATTGGCTGATTAATCACTTTTAAAGTAACATCATTTTCTCATAAAAACAATAATTGTTAAATCGTTTTGTACGTGGTTGAATAACATTACTACGATGTTGTAATAATAAAATTGTTAATAGAAAATTTAATTATTCGTTGTCATTTGATTTGGCTATCATCATCAAAATGTTGGGAAATTGCTGAAATAATTGCAATTAGGAGAGACGGATAATATTAACAAATGCAACGCTTGATTTTTGTTTATCGTAGGATATACTCCATTTGTCTATGCACGTGCACCAAACCAAAACAGCGGAGTAATCGAAGGCTTTGTTTGGATTTATATGGATAATGTGGGCTGTCAAACACTCCTCAATTTCAACTATTTTCATTTTTCAACCAAACCACAGGCCTCAACTGGGCCTCCAGAATAGTGGCCCAAAAATACTTCCATTTGCTTCGAGACCCATGTTGACGTCAAAGCCCACATACCCATATTTTAATCTGGAAAGCAAACCATTGGTGGCCCGCCATCTTAACGGGCCATGCTCCTAATATATATTGGTTCTCTACGGAATTGTTTGGCGGGAAATTTTTGATTATCTAAGTAGCGTTAAAATGAAAGAGTTTGTACCAAAAACAATAGTGCCTTCATAACGTAGGAAAAAAAAAAGAATAGAAGAAGAAAAAGAAAGATGCTACTTGTTGATGGCTATGAAGCTACGAGGTAGGGTTTAACGTAGTGCGAAAAGAGATGGATGGAGAGAAGTCATATCAATCAAAACTCCCCCAACACTGATTATGGATATTTTATGTCTGAAATCATTTGTCGTCTCATCAATCACAGACTGACTTCACCTTTTTATTTGACTCGATCTATACATTTCTGCTTTAGATTAATGTAAATGTTTGATTAACTAAAATGGCAATAGCTAGCATAAGTTAAAGTAATACTCCCTCAGTCCCATATTGTTGTTCTCATTAGGTAGTTGACGCAGTTTTTAAGAAAATTATGTTATGTGAGGTAAAAGTAGGAAAGAGAATGAGTGAAAAGTGAATAGATTGGAGAGAGATTATTAATGTGATAAAAAAAGTTTTCCATTTAAGGTATGGGAAGAATATTGTGGAATATCAAAAAAGAAAATGAAAAAAAAATGGAACGGAGGGAGTAAAAAGATGCAAACGAGGTCAAATGTTCAATTATCTATTGTATGTTTATACATTAGTCAACGAACATACCTGGCATAATTTGAAATCTGTATATGAGCAAATTGTACATTTTATCTTTTTTTTATTAGGGTTTCTCATAAAAGGGAATCTACATATACAGTAAGGTATATAGCATGAGGTCATAGTCCGAATTTAGGATCAATGAATGTTTAAGACTAATGAAAAGACGACCATCGATCCAGAATCGTTTTTCATGATCAATACATAACTAATAATATCTCAAAAAGAAATAAGTAAATAGACATAAATAAATATACGAGCAATCTAACAGCAATGCGGTAGATGCTCAAATAAAAGACCCTTCACTCTCCACAGAGTGGCTCCGTAGATGAGGAGAGAATTATAGGTATGCTCCAATTGCTGCGATCCCAAACACCACCGGCAGAAATCCACCTTTGGCCGACACCTATGTCTGTTACTTTATCATCATTGGACAATTGTGTTGCCTAGTCTGGACCAGTGATGCATCAATGTTCGTCTCTTTGTAGATTCGGGCTCGGAGGTTGATGCATCTTGACTGTCCAATGGTATGTGCCCCTGAAAGTGCAACAGACTGAAAAGCTTGATATGAGGGACAACCTTCTTTAACTTCATTTTCACAGTGAAGCATTCGCTTTGAAATCGAGGATTTTGGAGGGGTGCCCAAGCTATCAACATCCACCCTAGGCCCAAAACTCTAATCATCTACTCACGCATCTCCATCTTCTCCCACTTCACTGACAAATTGCCGAAACCTAAACCTTCTCCGATGATCCTTCCACTTGTCATCTAAATCCATCCTTCGAAAAATCAGATCCGACCCATAAAGTCTATGTGCATATGAGTTTTTTGAAGGTGGAAAATCAAATCTTTCAAAACTCCAAAGCGGTCGCAGACTTTCAACCAAGAGATCAAAACAAAGCTTTTCATTTCGAGTCGTTTAGGACTGCGCCTGGGGTTGTTGTTTGGTGGTGGATTTTGACCTGTGCCAGATAAATAAGTTGTAGACGGAGGCGGTGGTGGCTAGGGTTTGACGTCCGCGGAGTGGACGCGTTTCGAACCCTTTTTCCTCTCCGAACCCTATCCCCTCTCCTCTCCAGAACCCTAACCGCCGAATCATCGGTAAGTCCAATCCTCCCTGGCCAGGGGCATGGGCGAATTCAGGATTTGATTTTAGGTAGGAGTATTTGTTTATTCTTCCCAAAACTTTCAAGAACAAAATTAATTTTTTAATATTGACATCATTTTTGTAAGTTCATATTATACTGAATGAGTTTTAAAAAATTATACTCTCTTTGTCCTCTTTTGTTCTTTCTACTTTTCTATTTGAATGTCCCCTAAAGTTTTTCCTATTTCTTTTTATGACAATTAATTCATTCTCACAATACACTCTCTTTCCTACTTTATTTTTCTCTTACTTACTTTTATCT
>JAWWMW010000291.1:44505-55181 GCA_035048345.1 Echeveria elegans | reverse complement strand
ACATATTTTTTTACAGTCAAAATGAGAAGAATACTCATTAAAAATGTCGAACAAGTTATTAAGGATTAATGTAAATACTGTGTTTTCATATTTGCCCCTTTTTAATTTAAAAATCATTTAATATTATAATTTAATCTGGGACGTGAGATGAATCAAATGAATGGACATGATCTTTTATACTTTTTATTTTAAACACCCATTTTTATTTGATCCACTTCCATTTTCTTTTGGGTAAAATACAGAAAAAGTGCATTATAATATGTCATTTTATAGATAAAGGATATTATAACTGATAATTGCAGATGACAAGTATTAAAAACATTTTGTTAACGAAAAATAAGTAATCGCCGTTTTCTTACTTATTAATTTTTCGGAGGGTTCCACCAGCCCGTTTTCTACGTTGCACATACCGTTACGTTTGTTTTGAAGCGTAAAGTCAAAATCAGTTGGCCGATTTTGATTTTGAGATTGTTTGATATTTCTTTTTTGATTTTACAACTTTTCGACATAATAAACAATCCCGAAATTAAAATCGGCCAACGAATTTTAAATCTACGCTTCAAAACAAATGCGTAGATTAAATCTTTTATTTTCTATTTTTAATATTTTAAAGTTTTACATTTTTAACTTTATTTTTTTAATTTTTAATTGTTAATTATAAATTATTTTATTAAATGATTTTTTAATTTTAAATTAATTTAGTTGGAATGGTTTAGTTAGGTGATAGAGGTTTAGTTAGATGTTGTTGGTAAATGTAGGGATTTAGTTAGATGTTGTTGTTAAATGTGTGTTCACCTAGTTAGATAATCTATTATATATATATATATATATATATGTGGTCCTGTGGAGCATCTTTTAGCGACGAAAAAATGATAATTAGAAATGCAAAAAGTAGTTGGTAAATGTGTGGTGGTGGATGATAAATTATTATATATATAGATATAATTATTTTTAATTTTATCTAAGTGGGGTGCTCGATGCACTTTCATAAATTATAAGATCCATACTCTGTCAATACACGCTCATCCCTTTGATTTATTTTGTGCATTTGCATGTGTTAAATGACTGTCCCCAAAATGTCGTGTTTGATTCATGAATTTCATATAATATCAAACGGTCATTTTGATATAAATATTGTTTGCGATGCTCTGTCACATGAATGATGTGTTTGATTCGTGAATTGAATATATCACAAAGAGGCTAAAAATTAAAGCATAATAGAATTAAAAAAACAATGAATAATAGAATCTTTGTCGCAATAACTTGATTATTGATCAAGGATCTCTAATGCTATTCGCCATCATCTCCATGTAGGGCATTATCAATACTAGATATCACAACACGATAATTCCCTGTTTTTCTAATTCTATTCTGATTCTTTCAAATTGAAAGCCTTTTTTCCCAACAACCGCTTTTCGGATCCGTTCAATTCTTCTTCCAGCATCTCCTCAAAAATTAAATATGGATAAATTCGTTAAAGGATTTCAAAAAGAATAATAGCATCTTTGTCACTATAACTTGATTATTGATCAAGGATCTCTAATGTTATTCACTTGAAGATCTTTAGCAAGATTATTCATTTCATGAAGAACAGCTCGACATTTCCCCTGCCGGCCAATTTTAGGTATTCCTGAGACAATTTGTTACGTAATGACTAGATGTATAATTTATTTTTATTTGGAAGTGTCACTTTTATTTATAAGAAATAAATATATTTTACAGTATAACTTTAATTGTGTGACATGCGGATACAATTTGTAGTAAAGTCAGTCCAGTCACATTTGAATTGCGGTTTAATTTAACTGAATGTCTGAATCGCTGTTTAATTTAATCGAATCGCTGTTTAATTTAATTGAACCGCTATGAATCAAGTTTGATGACGTGGCGTGAACCGGTTTAGGAATTTAAAACTCCAAGTCGAAATACTAGGGCTCAAAAATCGAGGCGGAGAAATCGACGGGGACTTTTACGGGATCAGCTCCGGCGCCGGAGAATTACGATGGCAGGATACAGAGCGGACGACGACTACGATTATCTGTTTAAGCTGGTATTGATTGGAGATTCCGGCGTTGGGAAGTCGAATCTGCTGTCTAGATTCACTAAGAATGAGTTCAATCTGGAGTCAAAATCCACAATCGGAGTTGAATTCGCTACTCGGAGCTTAAAAGTGGATGGAAAGACCATCAAAGCTCAGATATGGGACACTGCTGGACAAGAGAGGTTGCTTCATTTTCTTGCTGTTTTGGTTATTTGATCTGATGTGCTACATTCTGTGATCTGTGTTGCTTCCAAGCTGGTTGGTTACTGTATTTTAATCAATCTTTTTTTAGCTGGATTCACTTTTTTCCAGAATATATTAAAATTGGTGAATCAGATGTGTGTTTTCGAGCTAGGTATTGCTATTAGAAATGAATGTCAAATAGTGATTGATTAGTTGTGAAGTCTCTATAAATTTTCTGCTGTAAGGTTCTGGAGTTCAAAACAATCTTGCTTTGAAATAACGGTATTTTGGAATCATACAGTTGTGACTTTTGTTACTTATTTAGTTTGAATTCAAAAACAATATGCTTTTTTGTTTTCTTAGTTTTTTTCATATTATGAAAAAGTTTGTCTCTCTAATTTTGTGTGTACAATAGGTGATGTGGAAAATTGTGTTGAATCTCCAAATAGTTTGAGGTGAATGGCGGATTGAGGAATTGTTTAAATTAGTTTTAGCTGCTGAGACATGACATATTAGCTTATCACTTTTCCATTGTTCAGAAGCTTCCATGAGATTCCGTGGTCTAGTGTTTTGATCATGCGTAAAGAGATGAGTTTGTTTTCTGTTATGGGTCGTAGCGTTGGTTCAAGGTGAATGGCGGATTGAGGAATTGTTTGAATTAGTTTTAGCTGCTTATCACTTTTCCATTGTTCAGAAGCTTCCATGAGATACCTGGTCTAGTGCTTGGATCATGCGTAAAGAGATGAGTTTGTTTTCTGTTATGGGTCGTAGCGTTGGTTTTCTGGTTTGTAGTTCATGAAGGATGGAACACGTAACTCTAACTGTTTGTGTAGGAGATGTTTATTTGACCTTTTCTAATATCCGTCTATAGAAATTACCAAGACAATAGTATGCTATATTCGTCACTCTATTGTTGGACAAATATTACTTGTCCTTTGTTTAAAGAACTCTAGATTTAGCAATAATTTCCGGCCGCCTAAGTTTTTGCTCTAAACTTGAAAAAAACAGGCATTGCACTTGTTGAACAACATGGACTCTTCAGTTTTCTCGTAGCTTGCTGATTGTTCATGGCTAATATCATGCACTGTGTTGCCTTGGTGTATCTCAGGTACCGTGCCATTACTAGCGCTTACTATAGAGGGGCAGTGGGCGCTCTTCTGGTATATGATGTGACTCGGCGTCCCACATTTGATAATGTGGAGAGATGGCTAAATGAGTTGAGGAACCATACTGATCCAAATATTGTAGTGATGTTGGTGGGCAACAAATCCGATTTACGCCATCTAGTAGCTGTCCCTACCGAAGATGGCAAGTCTTTTGCTGAAAAAGAATCACTCTGCTTCTTTGAAACCTCTGCTCTAGAGGCAAAAAACGTTGAAAACGCATTCACTGAAGTCCTCACCCAGATATACCACATTGTCTGTAGGAAAGCAATTGAGGGCGAAAGTGCTATTTCCATAGCCCCCAGTCGGGGTCAAAAGTTAAACATAAATGATGATTCCTCTGCAAAGAAAACATGCTGCTCAAGCTAGATTGCTTGATTTAGCTAAGTGATTCTTCTTGCGCTGTATTAGAAACGCTGTATTAGAAACGTAATTCTGCGGCCTGCCAATGGCTTGATATGGTGCAACTAGATGTACTAAAAGTTTGTGTTTTGTGAAGAAGATATCACACTGTCATTTACCATACATCGATCTGACATTGTGTCATAGAAACTGAGTTTTTTCTTCTTCAGAATGTAAGATGCCTCTGAGGTTTTTACCCAGATACTCCTACAATGTAAGTATTTTTTTGTGCAAGAAATGTAGCTCCAATTCCAAAGGTTTGAACTTTCAAAGTTTGAATTTGCTGAATAACACTTTTGACAGAGAAAACTCAGAGCACAAATAAGACTCAAACTTTTACCAGTAAAAGTTTTTGACTGAAACAAAGAACGGCCATAGACATTTCCAGGTTTTAGTGCTCGTCTCCTATATAAGTTCAGGTTCGTGTTCCTCACCGTATCAATATCATTCATTAAATCTTATATTAAACAATGGGAATTCAGATTACCTTGCAAGCATTTGCAGTTGCTTTTGGGAGTGTTTTGGTTGCATGTTTATGGAAAGCTCTGAACTCTTTTTGGTTCAGTCCTAAGAAGACTGAAAGCTGTTTAAGACGACAAGGGCTTTGTGGAAACTCATTTCAGTTCCCGTATGGAGACTTGAAGGACAGCGTTGAAGCTGAAAAGGAAGCAACTACCAAAGTCATGAATCTGTCTGATGACATTGTTCCTCGTCTACTCCCCTTCATCAACCATTCCATCAAGAAACATGGTATGGTATCCTGCCTGTAGTTAACTCAGTAAACATTTTATCTTGTTTTGGCTATTTTTTTTTTGCTGATGGAGAGAGTTTGCAGGTAAGGATTCTTTCTTATGGGTTGGATCAGCTGCGTGGATAAACATCATGGAGCCAGGACTTATTCGAGAAGTCTTTAATAAAATCCGTGATTTCCAGAAGCCAGCTCCGAATCCTCTCGTAGAATTGCTTGGCACTGGTCTTGCAAGCTACGAGGGTGATCGATGGACTAAACACCGAAGACTCATCAATCCAGCATTCCATGCTGAAAAACTGAAGGTACCTGTCATGTCCTGTCTTTTAAAATTCAGTTGACGATGAATGTAATAATATCTTCTGACTTCGCTGCAGAATATGCTGCCAGCACTTCAACTCTGCTGCAGCGAAACACTGAGTAAGTGGGAGAACCTTGCATCTGATGAAGGCTCATGCAAATTAGACGTGTGGCCTGAGCTTCAGACCATGATGATGGATATAATATCGCGGACAGCATTTGGAAGTAGCTATGAGGAGGGAAAGCGGATATTCGAGTTACAAAAAGAACTGGCTGACCTTGCGATACAAGTGGTGCAAACACTTTACATCCCTGGATGGAGGTAATACACTTCTGTCCGCAACTATTCTTTCCAAAACTATCTGATTTAATACTGAAAGCTTTTCTTCGGTGCACGGAGATTTCTACCTACAAAAACAAATATGAGGATGAAGAAACTCGACAAAGAAATACAAGAAACTCTTCGGACTATAATTACCAAAAAAGAGAAGGCTATCGAATCTGGCCAAGCTGGTCAGAACGACCTGCTCGGGATATTGGTGGAATCAAATTCCAAGGAAATTGAGCAGCGTGAAAATGATAGGAAAGCTGGACTAAGCACCAAAGAAGTGATAGAGGAGTGTAAACTTTTTTACTTTGCTGGTCAAGAAACCACGTCAAGCCTACTTGTCTGGACAATGATCTTGTTGAGCATCCATCAAGACTGGCAATCTCGAGCTAGGGACGAGGTACTTAACGTCCTGGACGAAGGAAAAATTCCAGACTGGGATTCCTTAAGCCAGCTTAAAATTGTAAGCAAAAGAATTTATAAACTTAAAACTTCAAAATCACTGACAGAATACTTTCCCTGATAAGTTTTCCCTTTTCTTTAAACTTCCATTTTTATCCGCAGGTGACAATGATCTTACACGAAGTTCTAAGACTATACCCACCAGTGGTCTTTGCAGCTAGAACAGTTGACAAGGAAACAAAACTGGGTAACCTGACCTTACCGGCTGGAGTCACGCTATCGGTCCCAATACTATCCATTCACCATGATAAAGAACTATGGGGTGACGACGCGAAGGAGTTTAAACCAGAGAGGTTTTGTGATGGAATTTCTAAGGCGACCAAGGGTCAACCGATGTTTATACCGTTTGGATGGGGTCCAAGAATGTGCATTGGGCAAAACTTCGCAATGACTGAAGCTAAGATGGCTCTTGCAATGATGTTAAGTAGATTTTCTTTTAAGTTGTCTCCTGCTTATACTCATGCTCCTCGGACTGTTTTAGTTGTTCAGCCTCAGAAAGGAGCTCATTTGATCTTGCAAAAACTTTAGTTTCTCAAATTTCCATTCATAAATAATAATAAAATAAAATCTGATTTTTACAAGTTCTGACAGAAGGGTAAAATAGGAAATAAACAAAATAAAGCAAAGATATATAGGTTGACTTTCGTAACCGGCGTCTTCTCGATCGTCCTCTTCTCGGCACTGGGCTTCGGATTGACCGGATTGGTACAAAGGGTCGGAAAGTCAACGCCGGCGAGAGACACCGTACATCTAGATACTTGAAAGAACAGAGATCGTCGACATGAATACGGTGAAAATTCCCGATGCAAGTTCGGTGGTTACCTCGAAAGATGCGATCTTTAACCAAAAATCGATCAATCGCCGAATCCCAGTGCGATCCCAGTTGTACAAAACCAGCGACAGTTCAAATCCTTGGCACTCAAATCATCAAAATTCACCGTTTCAGCATCGCCCTACACCAACAATTCCTGATAATGTTAACATCCAAGTTGCAAAGGTCTCGACTTTCGTTCATATTTATTTATTGTTTAATAGAAATTTTGTGATGTTTGGCTTCAGATTTTTACCATGGTTGCGCGGTAGAATGTGTGTCAGAAAGTGGAAAGAGGATGGTTTAGTTTTAAGGTTTAAGTATCATGGAAGAAGTATACTTTGCAGTTGGGCATTTTGATATGATATGAAAGGAAACTGTTTTGGTTTTTGTTACTGATTCTGATGTTATGTTAGGCTACGAGGGGAGCTGGGGTGCCAGTGATATTAGATGCTGGAGGGATGGATGCACCGATTCCGCTGGTGTTGTTGAAGTTTGTGGATGTATTGAGCCCAAACGAAACTGAACTTGCTAGGTTGACTGGAATGCCTACTGATACTTTTGAGCAGATTGGTCAAGCTGTAGATAAGTGCTATGAGATGGTAAGTGTTAAAAAATGATGGGGTTTGAACCGAGGCTCCCGTCTTCACGTAATCTTTTCCTTGAGATTGTTTGTTATTGTCGAGTTGGTCTGAAGCGGTCTTGTCCCATTGATTATTTTTCCCTATCCCAAATTATATCTGATTCCTTTCGATCAAAGCATAAGTTCACTTCTTTTATTGCGGCAGGGTCTGAAGGAAGTTCTGGTTAAACTTGGGGCCAAGGGCTCAGCGCTCTTCCTCAAAGGGGAGCAACCAATCCAGCAACCTATCATATCTGCTACGTAAGTTGTTGACACTACTGGAGCTGGTGATACTTTTACGGCAGCATTTGCTGTAGCTACTGTGGAAGTCAAGAAAGGAGTGCTTAAGATTTGCGGGTAATCATTTAATTTCAGTTTCAACATTTTGTTTGCATGGGGTTACCCTGATATAATCGTGGTGCTTATTCCACTTATACTTCATTACAGCTGCAGCTGCAGCTGCTTCTCTGTGTCCAAGTGAAGGAGCGATTCCAAGCATGCCCGATAGAAAATCAGTCTTAAATCTTCTTCAGTCTCAATAATGGTTTATTTTTCATTTGACTTATCAGGTACCATGTATTCCCATTTCATTTATAAATAAAGGTACATAGAAAGTCTATATTTTTGTGTAGTCGGAGACACTTGTCAAAGATAGTTCTTTTGAACGTAAGATGCTGAAGTTTATCGACCAATAGAGCATGATATGTGCACCACCGAGGCACAACTACGAACAATATAATCAAACTGAACTTGCTAATGCCTGAACTTGAATATCTGGCTCTCCCTAACGGCCTTATTCATATTGGCTGGATGTTGTTTTTTTCAATTGATACCTTTTTGTCATGAATATCTTGCTGATATTTCCTTAAAACAAGTAACCATGTTCTAGAATTTTGATTGTTGTGGTGGGCTAAATTTGAGTATTTCTGTCATGTTTTTTTTTCTTATGTTGTGTTTTTTTGTCTGTTTTTTGTAGTTTTTAGTCAGGAAGATGTTTCCATCCTCAAGGGAGGTTCTGAAATCCTGTCGTGATGGCCATCCTGATAAATCAAGCGGTTCCGTAAAGCTGAAGAATGTACTGGCTAATGCAAACTGCAAGCTTAAAGTCTGCGACTTTGGATTGGCAAGACGGTGTATTGGACTGTAAGTCTTCTCTAATGCTTCTTGGTCTATGATTTGATCTTGCATTTTTGTATTCCGGTATCCATTTTGTTTTTGTTTTTCTTATGTAAAACATATTGATGGTGCAGGACTACGTTCCTACGAGATGGTTCAGAGCTCCAGAGCTTTGAAGATCATTTTTTTGTAAGGTGAATATTCCTTATAACTTTCTGTAGAATTAGGGGGCATAGCACATACATATTTTCCCATACAATGGGTGTTGTCAAGACTTCATCCTTATATCGTTGATTGACTTCGTTGTCATTTGCGTCGGCATGGACTCTGTAAGCATATGCAATATTAAAGTCATTTTCTTTTAGTATACACCGGCAATAGACATATGGAGCGTTGGTTGCATCTTGGCGGAGGTGTTGACTGGAAAACACTGTTTCCTGGCAAAAGCGTTGCCCATCAGTTAGACCTGATCACTGATCTTCTAGGAACGCCATCACAAGAAACCATATCTAGGGTATGCCATCATTCATTTTAAAGGACAGCGATTTGAAATTTCCGTCAAATTCAACTAAATACAATATATCTACAGGTTCACAATGAGAAGGCAAGGAAATACTTGCAAGCAATGCGAAAGAAGCAACCAGTGTCAATGTCATTCACTCAAAAATTCCCCAAGGCCGATCTTTTAGCCATTCATTTACTGGAGAGGGTGTTGGCATTTGATCCTAGAGACCGGATAACTGCCTAGCAGGCCTTGGCTTACTGCATGATTTGATTTACCGAGAAATATTGGAGTATCTGGGGTGTGCCAAAGGCATGACCTACATTTATCCAAGGTTAGCGAACTCCGTTAGTCAACTTTTATTTTTGCTTCTTCTTCTCCTTCTTCTAATAACATTATTTGCTTAAACTTTAGACAAGATGCCAATTATAATTCCATATTGTGCAGTGCGCTCGATCATTTGAAAACATACGAATTATTTCCAGGTCTACAGCTGTCTATTCAAGCACTATTCCTCCCAAATCACAAGCAAATTTACAGTCATATGTGAAAGGGGAAATCATAGAAAAGCAGCACAACAGGTTTAGTAGTTCGGCAAGCACAATGTCTAGAAATTTTGTCAAGCAAATGCCATCTACTACCTGCTATGCAAAACTAATTCACAGATGCACAAGTCAAGCTAATTAGTACTGGGAAGACTAAGCCATTATGCCGCTGTACCGCTTGCCTTCAGTTAACCCAGCCCTATTTGGCAATGGATTCGAACACAACAGCAATACAAGTCACCGCAATTGATGCAAGAAAGCATAATATATGACCCAAAGCTCTTGCAGAAGGAAATTTTGTAGTGCATACAGATTGTTTTTTTTTTCTTCTCTTCTTTTTTCAGGAATTAAATCAAGCAAAAGCTCCAAGAAAATCCACCACGCCATGCATGACGTCAGTATGACACAATTTGGCGATTAATGCCGTGAGTGAGTACTATCGACTTGGGAAGATGCTGCCGGTGACGGTGATTTAGTAGCGACGAACACTGTTATCTATCTGAGACCTAGCTTTCTGGAATCGATTATTCCTGCTATTGATGAGGTGTGGTTTAATCCACATATCATTTTCAAGTTAAGCTACATTTTTTGAGTTGTTTTGGTTAGAGATTAGGTTATTAGAGTTGTTAATTTTGTGACTGTGTGGTGTTAGGGTTTCGAGTTTTCAGATTGTGAATGTGAAGTGTTGATTGTTTCTGAGAGACTTGTTGCTTTGTGTCTCGCTGACTTGAAACCGAACTGAAAGCGAAAGGATTCGAGCGCTAAAGTTGGCTGGCCTGATGGAGAGCGGTGTTTTTGAGATGAATTGAAAGTTGGATGTAGTTGGAAGCTAAAATTAAGTTTATTTAATTTTTGGAAGTGAAATGGAAAGGCAGAGTAAGGAGAACAACTCATTGAAATGATTGCTATTCGTCATTTTAGGATCGTGAGATTCACAGTTGGTTGATCGCCAGGGTTATATTTTTGTTGTAGGGAGCTGGCTGGATTATAACTAAATTGTTGGAATGTGGTATTTTTGCTTTCAAGTTTCAGTAGTGAAGGAGTTTGACACTGGTTGGTGAGTTTTTTATTTTATTTGTGAACTAGCTAGAATAACTTATTAGGCATGGAATGGAATGAGTCAAGTATTCCGAGAACTAGTGAAAGTGCAAAAATAAGTGTTAATGCTGGGAGTGTCGAGTGGGTAAAAGCAGTGTGTGCAGAGGTAGCTCGAGCAGCAATGTAAGTGATGAAAGCACATGCAGCAGCTTCAGTAGAGCAGTCAACAAGCCTCATAGGGCGAATGATGTAAGATGGGAAGCTGTACAGGTTGTTCAGTGTACGTACTCTAAAGTCGGTGGTTTGGGATTGAGCCATTTTCGACTATTAAAAAGGGATTGAATGGCATGTAGTGTTATTTTGCTTTGAAAGTTATGGACAAGGGATCTCTCGCCAACCGTAAGAAGCTTCTTCGGGC
>JAWWMW010000291.1:17047-33984 GCA_035048345.1 Echeveria elegans | reverse complement strand
ATTAAATTTGATTTATAATAAATTTTAATAATTAATTAATGATACAAATATTATTTATGAATAGTGGATGGTCTTTATTGGTGTGTTTTGCAAATTATGGACAATGGGTTGGACCTTCGACTGGGGTAAGGGAAGGTCCAACTCATTGTCCACCGGTGCGCGGTTGCCTTAGGAGACTGGTAACTGCACTAGTGTACAGTCACTTGTATTGATTTGAACAATATTACTGTATGTAAAATCCATGAACACACATCAAATAAACCAAAGAAGGATATCTGAAGATTTATATATCTGATGGGAGATTATGGGTTTCAGGACTTGCCAGTACAGCACAGGGATGACGCAGTGAGTTCATTGGTGTACGAAGCCAATGCAAGGGTCAGAGACCCTGTGTATGGTTGTGTTGGAGCTATATCATCTCTTCAACACCAGATCCATGTGCTCCAAGCTCAACTAGCCATGGCGCAAGCGGAGGTTCTGCACTTGAAATCATCTCAGTCTCAGCCAGTACCTAGCGAAACTTTCAACTCCACCCCTGCCCCGATTGGGAAAGGCTCCACTGATGCATCATCATGTACTAGTAAATCTCTTTTGGCCACAGACTGTGCGTGGTGGTAGATAAATAGGTGGAGTCCTGATCGAAAACTTATTAGTAATATTGTAAATATGAAACAACAATGATCAAGTACTGATCAGGATTCTGTACAAGCACAGAACATCATACATTGTATAAGCTTATATATTCTTTTACATATTTGGCTCACTCTACTGAAGTTGTCACTAAAATGAATGTAGCGGAAATGGGTACCTGAAGAAAAGCTTTTTGATGATCATGTCGTGACAGATGATGATATATGAGCATTTATGGTTATTCTTCTTTTACCTCCCTTCACCGAGAAAGTCATCTTTTGGGGAGGGGTAGGCTGCAGGTGTGTCGACACTGATATTCAATGAACTGTTGAGAGTGTTACTTTGTTCATCGTTTGTTGAAATACCAGACATCAGAGTGGATGTGTCGGTAAACTTCCAGTCTGTAAGATACATAGGCTTGGAAAGCACAGGAGTCACTTCACTGTCGCCTGACAGCATTGCCACGACTCTGGACATGGGAGGTCTCATCGCTGGTGAAGTTTGGGTACACAAGAGAGCTATTCCAATTACTCTCTTTACCTCTTCTACGTTAAATTCTGAAAGTCTTGGGTCAACTAGGGCAATGTCTTGGTCGCTCTCGTGCATTTGCCATGCCTGAGATAATTTATATGGCAGTGATCAGACTTAGGTTGTACTAAAAAAAGGATCAAACTTGGGTAAGATGTAAGAGCGCCAATGCTTAATGCGATTATAAAGGCGTACCCATTCCATGAGATACACTTTGTCCTCCTCCAAGTACGTAGCAGTGTTAGGCCGGCCACTGACAATCTCGAGTGCCACGACTCCAAATCCAAAGATATCTGCCTTTTCTGTAAGATGGCCACGCATAGCATATTCAGGGGCCAGATATCCTCTGAGATGACACAGGAGACAAAAATTAGAGACGCACAATAGTGAAAAAAATCCTCGGAAGAGGGAAAAGCTTGACGGAGGGAAGCTTAGCTTACATTGTTCCAGCAATACCGGTACTAATGTGAGTCATTTTATTATCATAAAGCTTGGCTAAACCAAAATCTGAAATCTTTGGATTCAGTTCTGCATCTAGCAGAATATTACTAGCCTTCACATCTCTATGTACTATTCGAATCTGCGACTCTTCGTGCAGGTAAGTCAGACCTCGTGCTATTCCCATGCAGATGTTGAATCGACTTTCCCAATTGAGCTCCAAACTCTTACTTCCTGAGAAATGGACCCCAAATCAAAAATATTTTTAGAGATCACTTGATAAGCATGTTTTCATTCAAAAGTGATGAAATGAATGGGAAAGGACGCTTGTACCGTTATACGTACCGAACAAGGCTTGATCAAGGCTGTTGTTCTCAAGATACTCATAAACAAGCATGCGTTTGATTCCATCCACGCAGCAGCCATATAGTTTGACAAGGTTGCGATGCTGAACTGCTGATATAGTCGCAATTTCTGTGTAAAATTGTGTCTTGCCTTGGTGTGATCCGACAGACAATTGCTTTACCGCAATGACTCTTCCGTCATTGAGTTTTCCCTGCATCAATCACATCACAGGCTATTTTAATTTTCAAGTCTTCACAACAAAGTATGAGGAACAGCACCTTCGTTAAAATAATGAGTAACTGCCTATTTTGACTTGCCTTGTACACAGGTCCGAAGCCACCTTCACCTAGCTTGTTAGCTGGGCTGAAGTCTTCCGTTGCAGTCCTAAGTTCCGAATAGGTAAAAGTATTTGGCCTGGCATTTGCGCCGAGGAATTTAAGTTCTGTGGCGCAGCGAAAGAAATTGTGATTACATCAGAAACAAACATCAGCTGTGATACTTGGTTAGACACTTTTCTTATATATTACCTTCATCGTCAGTTTCCCCAGAATTCCTTTTGATAAAACAAAGAACTGCCAAGCCAAGCAAAAGGAGTACAGCGGCGACACCAACCACGATGCCCACAATCATGCCAGTGTTATCGGATTCTGAAGATGGAACCTTGTTTGCCACGGTAGGAACAAAATCTGCAAAGAAATGCGGACAGTCCTTTTATAGTTCAACAACACAGATTGCATCTAACCGAATATTGTAAGCCGCTCTTGTGCAGTTTTGCCTATGCCATGCAACGAGGAGAAAAAATAATTTTGGTGCACCGAAGGTATGCAGAGGCCTTACTTGGCGTAGCGCTTATTGCTGAAATTAAAGGTCCGTAATCTCCCTGACGAGGAACACAGCAAGTACCCTTCCCGGCCCAAAAGAGATGTATGTCAATATAATTTTCTGTAACCAACGCTGTGAAGTCACGCTTCACAGCCCTCCTAGCAACTCCGCCTGCTTCTTTATTAATATCAAAATTTTTCAAGGCTTGATTTCCCTGCGAAAAGGAATCCCCAATATTAAACTTGTGCATAAATATTTTTCTTGAACCTTTGTACGGATGATGTGGAGACTAACCTGAATATAAACATCAAACCTGCGCCTCCCAAGACTTTGCCATGTATTGGCCCCAGAAACCATAACCGATTCAGCAAACTGTAGACTTATACTGTAGTTGCCATTTTCGAGTCCTAGGCCGTAATATCTCAGGGATCCAGGAGATATTCTGGCCGTCTGAAATAGTTCCGAGTCTAGAGTATTTGTGAATTGAGAAGACGAGGAAGCTATGTAGGACGCGTTATTGTTGTCAGCGAAACGGCCAACATTACTCACTGCCCATCTCTCTGAGTCAGTCATGTAATGGGTTGCGGGACCAAGAGCCTCACGGTCACTTTCAAATACCACATTGCTTGAAGTTCTGATCTGTGGTCCACCGCATTTGATGGCAAAATCGGAATCTAAATGCCACACAAAAGTTACTCCCAGTGGTCAAAAAAAATCTTTTGGTTGTGTTTATATCGTGAAAGTAAACCTATGAAGTTTTTATCACACTTACAGATGCCAGTGCCACGATTACAAGGGAAGTTTCTCTGAAGACATTCGAGTCCAGCAGGGAGCGCACTGCATCAGAAATTACAGAGGAAATGAGCAAATTGACAATTTATCCATCAGTCAGCGTTCTTGAATGTGCTCAGTCCATAGACACTCACCTGCTATTTGAGCTCCCGACGGTGAAGTTGTTGGAGACTAAATTACTACATGTTCAACAACACCGACACACATTTTAATATGTTATCAGTCCAAAATCTAACATTAGGTAACGAATGCCAATAATCAGTTATTTACAGCTGGATTGAGCTGCTGATCCAAGAAGGAAAGCTTCCTGATAAATAATTGTACGACAAGTCTCTGCACATAAGAAGAAGAGTTCAATGCCCTAAAATTTCAAGTACTGGAACTGCTGGAATAGTTCAAGCACTGGATGTTAAGTTGTCTAGCAGGAAATACTAACATGTTCACTAAAGAGGATGCTTTCTGAGCAGGCAAGCTGCCAGTTAATCTGTTATTTCCCAAAAACCTGTCAATGAAATTTCTATGTCAAAACCTTAATACGTCTGAACAGGAATTCACTACTATCCAAACAAATATAACAGTGCATTACAGGTGAGAAAGAGAGCTCAAACTGAACAAAGAGGCTGGGATTTGCGACGACAAGTTGTTAAAGCTCAAGTCCCTGAAAGTAGAAACCAACCAAAGCAATTATATCTCTGAAGCATAAGAGGAAAGTATTGAACAAAAACAAAATACAAAAAAAAAAAGTAGAAATCTTCAAAATGTAAACATTTAGTCACTAAACTTACAAAAGAAACAATCCTTGGAAATCACCAATGTTGGATGGGATGGTGCCAGAGATGTTATTGTTTCTCAGTACTCTGCAGTCACCAAACTCTTCATTTAAGCCATTATTACGAAAGCATTATTTTTAAACATTGGCTTCTGCGAAACCCTTACAATGAGCTTAGAGATGTCATATTGCTGATGAAAGCTAGCGTGGAAGTCCCGTTAGCTATATCGCTTATTCTCCTTCAGTACCGAAATCTACGATGTGAGCAATAAAACCAAACATGTTTCATCAATCAATGGAAGGTGAGACAAGGCGGGGGACACTTACAAGTCCTGCATAGCAGTCAAGCTTGAAAATGTGGATGGTATAGCACCTTGAAAGTTGTTTCCTTGTAACCTCCTGAAAAAGCATGGGACTAATAATGAATGCCATTAACAAGGAAAGAAAGACGAAGCTTGTGGTTAACACTTCTTTTGTCTTACAGGGTCGTCAAATTTGTCCAGCTGCCAATAAATTCTGGTATAGTTCCGTTAAGCTCATTGTCTGATGCCCAGCTGCAATCGATCAAGAGTAACACAAGATTTTATACTTCAATACACACATTATAAGTATAATCATCAGGTACTTACACTGTAAGCAAACTTGTTAAATTTCTGAATGTTTGAGGAATCACTCCACTGACTCCAGAACTGTCGAAATAACTGCATAATTACAGAAATATAAGCAAATTAGCATAAGAATATATTTTCTAGGCCACATCCGAGGACTAATTTTTTGCTAAACTGATAATGAGGCAAAAAAGCATACATTTGATCCATTTTCACTAAGTTTCCCAGCTCTGACGGCAACGGACCTGAGAAATTGTTTGTTCCAAAAGCCCTAAAAAAGGAAACAAAAAAAAATCATATATGTTTCCTCACAGAAACTGGACATGGTCTACCTTGATAAAAGAGCTTACAATGATCTCAACTCTGTAAGAAGCCCAAGTTCCTTTGGAAGCTGTCCGGATAACGCGTTAATACCAAGGGACCTGTCATGTTCAAATTAACTATACAACAGGTGTACCAGATAACGAATGTTGCGGAGACTGGATCACACTAGAGATAAATAACAAGAAACAGACAAGGCAAAAAAAGAGAACTTACAAATACTGCATTCGAGTTAAATTTCCGATGGAAGGAGATAATGGACCAGTCAAGTAATTCTGAGAGAGTCGCCTGATAACAAGAAATAATTATGAAGTAAGAATTCTTCAAAAACACAGTTCAATTTTGATGGGAGAGTGTTATGTACAGGTTCATGAGGTAATTAAGGTTCCACAAAGCATCTGGTATAGGACCGACAACATTCATGGCATAGACTTTCCTGCAAACGAAAACCAAAACAGTCATATTAGAATAACACATTTATTGGTCATATATTGTAGAAACGGAAGTGTAAGGGGAAGGAGCGGGGGCATTACAGTTGACTAATCCTGCAAGAGGAGCCATTGTTGAAGATACAATCACATTTAATAAACGGATTGTAAACATCATTATCAAAGCTGATAGCATCATTAATTGCTGTTCCTGAACATAATTCTCCGCTCACATTCCATCCCATATTCCCCGCAGATATCCCCCACGCTGCAAAAACCGTGTTCAAAGCGGCCGCTGCAAATCCAGACAACACATTACTATTGTTCAACAGCACTTCCTAGTTCGTAACAGCTCATTTGAAAATTTAGAAATTCAGTCCAATTGCTACGGCTAATTTTAATTGCAATATATCGTGGTGGTAATTGAGAGGGAGGGGGGAAAGGTATCAGTTTACCATCAGAAGGGTCAGTAGTCTGAGCAGCAGCTGGAACTGAAAGTAGGAGCAGCAGCCAGAACAAGCAGTGGAAGAGGGAGGCCATTGATGCGGAGCAGAAAGAGAGAGAGAGAGAGAGAGAGAGTTGAATGGGATCGACCAGACCACCAGTTTGATTAAATTTGTGTCGTCAATGTTATGTTTATGTTTATGTTTATTAGTTATGAAGTACATTTTTGGCAGAGATGTCAAATCGGATAGAAGCCGAGGTTAACGGATGCTCACAATTCGGTAATGAACTAACGAGAAAAAAAATTTCGTTACAGTATTGAGACTAATGTGCGGAATTTGAGATCATTTATCTCATTAAGCTTTAACGGGTGATTTTTGAAATCTTATTGAGTAATGTGACATTTTGACACATATTTAAAGGTGTCAAATATAGCGGGAGCGGGATGCTAACGGACGAGACAGTTGAGTTATAGTCTAATGGAAAAAAATTCGTTTAGCACATTAACACTATTGGAATTAAAGAACGGGATCTTAATGGGTAATAGTTTAATGGGTATTGAAACTATTTATCTCAATAAGCTAACATGAGGTTAACGACGGTTATCAGAAATTTATTATGAAACGAAATATTTTGACACCTTTAATTTTCATGTTGTGTATACTTATATTATAATCAAAAAATAGTTTGAGAAAAGTCAGCAGAGCATGCAACTAGCTAGCCGGACATGTTACTTGTTACACAACTCGCTTCAAAAGTTTTCAAAATTTTGGTACTCACTTTTGTTTATTGTATTGGATGTCTGACTGTGACAACCTTGTGCGCGGAATATGTTGACTAGGAAAATCGAATTAAAGATAAGCGGCAATTAATAAGGTCGACTTCATATGATTTAAGTACATATGATACTCATAATAAATAATTACGTCAATTTTGATTGGCGTCGGCAATTTGACCAAATACACAGTCAATTTCACGCAACGCAAGTGATTACTTCTGGCATTGTCGGTTACATCAAATGGACCAAATCTGGAGGACGCATTGTTGGAATTAATATTAGAATCATGTTTGTTATACTAATTAGAATTAACATATGAACAACATTTCTACTAATGAATCAAAACAATCAACATGTAATAATAGAACAACAGTTTAGTACGAACATTATAACATAAAACATATACAAAATCGAATTTCAAAATGTCGATTGCTTTGCAATGTACTTAAAACGTATTTCCCCGTATCGATGCATGATTCGACATGACAATCAGTCTCCCATGATCATTTGTATTTTCTTCTTAAAATCTTCTTGAGGTAAATGCTCTAATAATGACACATTCATGTCGCTTCATATCTTATATGATCGATTAGACTTTGGTCGAGTAGTCGCATTAGGCACAAGGGCTGTCAGTTGATTCCTCCCTGGTAGAAGAGGACAAACTAGAGCTTGCGACTTCACTAATGGAGAAGGCGAAGGCTAAAGGATTATCTCTTCAGTTGCCCATTGATGTTTTAATTGCCGACAAGTTTGCTCCAGATGCAAATAGCCAGGTGAAATTCATACTTCTGGTCTCTTACTTTGTTTAATATGTTATCTGAAGTGCATGTTTAAATTGGTTGATGTCTCAGACTGTGCCTGCTTCAGCCATCCCCGATGGACGGATGGATGGGACTGGATATTGGACCAGACTTGATTAAAACATTCAATGACGCTTTGGAAACTACCAAGACTGTTATTTGGAACGGACCAACGGGAGTTTTGACGTTGTTGCGCGGTGTTGTGAGTAAGCTCAAGCCAGGGATGGATGGCTGGAAGTATCAGCCTGTCACAGTGTTATATAGTTCATATACGTCTTCCATAATTTGCGAAGATTGTAAAATTCCGTGGTTTTATTTAATTGAATTATCTTCATGTCTAATAGTCCAATTTTAGGTACTCTTTCAGGATATGATTTAGGTTAAAATGAAGTTTTGGTTGCATGGTTAATTAAGAATCAGATGGCTGAACTCGGGTTAGTATTTTGAGTCGGTAAAAAATTATTTTGTTATTTCCCTTGTCTTCGTGTTGCATTGCATACCAACTTTCATATGCAGATGATGGCCTTCGACACACTCCAGAAAAAACAAAAAGATCCAGTATATCGTCTGCAAGGTTTCCCCATTCAGAAAAATGTACAAGGCATACAGGTGTTTGAGCTTTCAGTTTGTGCTACGAATTGCGACTGTGACTGACAACGAGCTTTAAGACGCTAGTTTAAGCCTTTAATGTGCATACATTATTACATTGGTTGATGTTGGAGTGGAGGGGTTACAGTTACAGACAATGTACATTAGGAGCAACGAACTGCCAAGAGAAACCTACCGACGCATAGATTAATCAAGGGATTTTCTGACTTAACTTTATATGCCTCAAGGTACTCTTTTGCGGCTATTTGATATTGGTTGAGCATACTAAATTGATGCACAGTGATAAGCATAGGAGCTACACAATCTTTGAATTTTGTTGGCATTCGATGTAGGAATTTCTGGTGTGAAAGCTTAGTGTGGGCGGCTAACTTCGGTGTAAGGTTTCCTTGAAATTTTATGTTTTTTTCCATTTAGGCACCGTTTGCTGGAAAAAAGAGAGAAAAAGAAAATTTAAAGAAAAATAATTTTTTCATAAAAAAATTATAAAAAAATTTGATCTCATTTTGTCTAATTTTTTCACTTTTTTCCTTACAACCAAACACATATTTCGTTTTCACTCAATTTTTTTTAATTTTTTTTTCCTTTACTCTTCTTTTTCCTCGCAAGCAAACGAAGCGTTAAATTGAATGAATTTGGGCTCCGTAGGAAGAACAGCTCTTCTTTGGTTTATCCCTTTGAAGCCTTAGTATCAGGGATTTAACATGGTGTGATTTCGAATGCCCAATTATAGTTGTCGAATACTTGATAGAGGGCTTTATTAACATTAACTTGTGAGTGTAGTTTATTGATCTCATAAATAACTTACACGCTATTTCATTATGCCTACAGGAGAACATGGTTCCACCTAAGAGATAACTTCCAGAGTCACCTCCAAGTTGAGCGGCCAGTGGCCCTTTGCCGAGGTTGAAGAGGCCAGTGAAGACATGTTGAACAAGTTGTGCAGCTTCCTATCAGATAGCCTTCTTTCCATTTCTGAGTGGTCCATATGGATATAGGTACGGTCTGTGTATATCGTCTCTTTAATGTTCTGACTTTAGTCGACAGACAACATCAAATTGTATCTTGGTTTATTTTCCGCTCCGTTAGGATTCTACTTAGAAATGAAATGGTGAGGATATTCTAAATTTTCAGAAAATAGTTTTTTTTTTTATAATAACTAATTTATTTTCATCTTTGGACTTGTAGCGGCATCTGATATGCGGATTTCCTTGTTATATTGTGTTCTAGGAACTAGGAAGTTGTCCAAGAACAATCGGCCAAAATATGGACAATGGGCATATCAGCATTTGATACTGCATCCAATGGATCTGCATATACCACAGGTCAGGTTCAGTGCGTAATGTCAGAGCGTGCGGTGCCAACGTTGAGAATGGCAAATTGTTGGTTCAAGAACATTTGTAATGATTTTTCCTTAGTAAATATTAGTTTTATATGAATACACACACGATTGGGATGCGATATTTTGATTAAGTAGAAACTATGCAGAGTTTTTTTTATAGATGTACCTGGCCAGGCTAGCTTCTGGAATAGGAACCATCTTCAAAGGTTTGCTTTTTGAATACCTGTCAAAGTGGGAATATGAATTGAGGTATCTGTAAAGAAGAGGCAAACAGGGAGGTGCCAGCAGAAAATGGTGTTGTTCCTGGACCCTGGTTCCTTGTAGGAATCCCACAGCCAATTCTCTCTTTTTTTTTTCGATAAATGAATTACATGTATACAAAGATGCGCACGAAATATAAAGATATATAGTATCTACAAGTGTCAAACCCGTCGTTCCGAGAGGATGCTGCTGTAGACATTAAAATTTTACTTAAATTAATTATTTTGAATTAATATAAAATTTTAATTTAATTTAATTAATTTAATGAAATTTGGGCCGGCCCGATGGATTAAAGAGATTTGGGTCGAAGAAATGCAATTTGGGCCAAAATCCGAAGTTGGGCCAGCTAGCACTAAAGCCCAGGAAGAAGTCCAAACTCAAGCCCAGAAAAGCCCAGTAATACCAGGCCCGCTGAGTTCTCTATAAATAGAGAGCTTCAGCCTCATTTTTGATTCATTCAGAAAGTTCAGAAGAATTCAGAGCAAGAGAGAAGCAAGCCCCGCGCTACACTTTCGTCAGCCAGCAGTCAACAAGTGCGCCACATCCAGCACTGCCTGCCAGACAGAAAGTGTCAAACTCTCATCACTCAAATTCTTCAGCGTCCGGACAGGAACAAGTCACAAGGACCCTCGCCGACGTCAAATCAAAGTCAACAACAACAACACAAGCCGTAGAATCAGAGGAATCAAATAGAGATTGTATTACGCACGCAACAAATGAAAATACAAGAAGTTATTTGTTGCTCCTTGATTTTATATTCATTTATAAAATTTCGAAAGTTTACAAATTTTGGTGAACCCGACGTGAAGACTCTACTTCTCATCTCTACAACAATGTCTACTACAACAATGTCTCAGCCAACCAGTCCTGCCACACCAAAGCAATCATACACCATTGTCGTAGCTCAACAAGTCATTGCAACCGACGTACCACACTCCGGTGTCTACACCAGAGCAATGGTGAGGAAGATGACTATCAATGCGGCGGCTGCTATCCTGCAAGCCACAAAGGTGCCAACAAAGAAGCGCACCTACACTGCTTCCTCCATCATGGCACCAGCCACGACTGTCATCGCCTCCAAGTCACCAGGGAACACTCCGGCGGCCAAAACACCTTCACTAAACATAAAGGTGAACGCGCCCGTAGCCAAAACGCCTTCGCCAAATTTGAAGGTGGCTATTCCAAAAGCGACTGAAGTGGTCCGATCTGACTGCACAACTTCTGTCCTTACTGTAGGGGCTACAACCCTGGAGGAACAGATGCAGAAGATGAGAAAGATGCTCGAAAAAGTCTTGAAAGACAATGAAGAGAGGAACAAGAGGATAGAGGAGCTTCAAAAAGAAATAGTCAGCCTCGACAAGCAGAAGGTCGACGAAGTCGCTCCAACAATCACACCAGAAGATGACGATGGTGACAAACAAATGAAGACAATTTTGCATGCAGTTTACACTTTACACAATACCATTTATAATCACCCAAATGCCCTACCCAACGAAACTGACTCCATGTTCTCCTCAAATCAAAGTCTATGTCCCTATTACACTTACAAATCTCAACACTAAATTGATTAATCACAAACAGACCAAGAAGGAAAAACATGCAGCTTAGGAAGTTCAAAAATTGAGGGGAGCAGTAATTGAAAAACATTACATATTCCGCGCGCACAACAACTCAAACAAACCAATTCTACATTCTCCTCAAATCAAAAAATATATCCCTAGTAAGTCATACTTTGTTACAGGCATCCTGTAACCCAGCTGTTATGCTGTTCTCAGACACTGCGTCAGTTAAATTAGTTACAGTTTGTAACGCTGCGTTTCATTACGTGCTGAATAAGTAAAAGTCGGGTCAAGTCTGTTTGAAGATCGGGTTAGTAGTCGGGTCAGTAGTTGGGTCTGCAAGTCGTTATATGTTGTGTGGAAGATTTCCTCAGATATCATATATGAAATCATTCTCCGAAATCCCCTATTCTCTCTACCCTGCAACAAACCTTATCCATAACTTAGAACCTTGTAGGTGATCTTCCTCCATTCGCCCTCAAATCTGAGAATATCACTTTTAGATTACGCGGAGTAATCCTGAGGTGGTGGTCGGCTCCTACCTTGAACTGTCCCATTGGTATCAGATTCAACATCCTGGTCATCCTGCTCCATCTCCATGGCTGAAACACGCGCACAATCCCTAATCGAGGTCAACCGTCGGCTAGACGAAGCCTGCAAAACTTCTGAAGAACAAAGTCGAAAAATGGACGCACTAAACCAGAAAATGGATGAGAAATTTTCTGGAATAGAACACAAATTTTCTGGGATAGAACAGATATTTCAAACGATTATGGCTACTCAACAACAGGGAAACCCAGGCTGCTCAAACACACCCCCTTCCCCTACTCCTACCCCTACCCCTTTTCTGTCAACACCAAGCCGTTCCAACCCACTCCCCGATTCTGGCCCCCTCTCCACTATTAAACGCCCACCAGACCCTGTCCGAGAACCCCTGTTACCTGGCGGCCTGGCAACACGCATGTCCAAAATAGAGTTTCCCAGATTTAATGGATACCTGCTGAATGACTGGCTGTACAAATGTGAAGAGTTCTTCCTCTTGGACAGTACACCAACAGAGTGTAAGGTACGTCTCACTTCTTTACATTTAGAAGGCAAAGCTCTACAGTGGCATCACAACTACACAAAAACTTGTTGTGATCAACTTCCATTCTGGCTTGAGTATGTTGTTGCTATTTCCTGTCGATTTGGTAAATTGTTTGATGACCCTCTGGCCGATCTAGTTAGCCTGAAACAGTCTACGGATTCTGTGGAAGACTACCATGATAAATTTGAATGCACACTTACCAGCCTTAACCTCACTACCCAAAACGCCTTGAGCATCTTCCTCACCAACCTAAACCCTCACTTAGCTCTCCATGTACGTCAGTTTAAACCTAGCTCTGTTTTTGAAGCTGCTCGCATAGCCAAACTACATGAAAATGCCCTTCAGGTTACACCTCCAAAATACAGTAGAGCTCCTTTCAATCCTTCCCCAAAACCCCAACTCCCTCCCACATACAGCCAACCTATACTCCCATCCCCAGACCCATCTCGAAAGCCTCAACAACGTCCCTACACTCCTACAACTCAAACAGGTTACAAACCTATCATCAAACTCTCCTATG
Source organism: Echeveria elegans (assembly GCA_035048345.1). Lineage (NCBI taxonomy): Eukaryota > Viridiplantae > Streptophyta > Magnoliopsida > Saxifragales > Crassulaceae > Echeveria > Echeveria elegans. The sequence continues at coordinate 20,906 of JAWWMW010000291.1, read as the reverse complement.
ATGAAATGTAAGATAGACGAGCTAAAGGGCTTTGTATGTTCTGTGACGAACAATTCACTCCAAGCCACCAACTCAAACATAAAAAAGCTCAAATATATGTCATGGACGCTGAAGATATCCATGACTTGGACTTGGACTGCGTCGATAACTGCCCTCCCGAACCCAATGTGGACGAATCCCCCGACACCACACCTGTTGTGTCCCTAAATGCATTGGAGGGCTCGACTGCTTTCCACTGTATGCGCCTCATTGGTCAGTTTGGCAAACGCAGGATATACATTCGGGTCGACCCAGGTAGTTCACATAACTTCCTTGATGCTCGGATCGCCAAGGACATTGGATGCCCACTTGAATCCGCTCCTCCATATCGCGTGAATGCTACATTTGGTAATCAAATGTTATCCGTCCACAAATGCACATCATTCACTTGGACAGTTCAGGGTTACTCTTTCACAACGGAAATCAGAACCCTTCCCTTAGATTGTTGTGACTTGGTTTTGGGCATGCAATGGCTCATTACACTCGGCCCTATTTTGTGGGATTTCAGCAACCTAAGTATGGAATTTACTCTCAACAAACATAAGCATATATTAAGAGGAGTATCTAAGAACAATTTCAAGATCATCAAAGGAAATGTCCTGAATAAATTGTTGTTGCGTAGCCCTCAAATTGCTCTCCTACATATTCATGAAATAAAAGCCCCTCTTGCGGATGAGCCCACTGACTCCATTGATTTTTCTCACATTTCTGTGTCAGGAGCTAATCAACAGCCTGATTTATTGCTGCAGGGTTTATTATCTGACTTCGCTGACTTGTTCGCGGATCCTTCATACCTGCCCCCTTTTAGAGAAGGTTTTGACCACCTAATTCCTTTACTGGAAGGTTCCAATCCTATCAACAAACGATCATACAGATATTCTACTCTTCAAAAAGATATCATTGACAAACTCGTTCAGGAGATGCCGCAGCAGGGTACCATTCAATACAGTTCAAGTCCTTACGCTTCCCCTGTTGTTTTGGTAAAAAAGAAAGATGGATTATGGCGTTTATGCGTAGATTACAGGGGTCTTAACCAACAAACAGTGAAAGATAAATACCCCATCCCTCTTCTTGAAGATTTACTTGATGAACTAGGAGCATCCCAGTTTTTCTCAAAGCTCGATCTTAGAGCTGGTTTCCACCAAATCCGAATGTCACCTGCAGATGTATACAAAACAGCATTCCGGACACATTCAGGACATTATGAATATTTAGTAATGCCTTTCGGGTTGACAAATGCTCCCTGCACTTTCCAGGGACTTATGAATCATGTTTTCCGAGACGTCACACGCAAATTCTTACTGGTATTCTTTGATGACATTCTTATTTACAGCAAGACCTGGCTTGATCATCTGTCACACCTCCATCAGGTACTTTCTATTTTGCGACTTAATCACCTATTCCTTAAGTTCTCTAAATGCACATTTGGCGCTACCATTATCGAGTACTTGGGACATTTCATTTCTGCTTCTGGAATTTCCACCGACCCTAAGAAAATTATGGCAATACAAGAGTGGCCTACCCCATCCAGCCAAAAGCAACTTTGCAGTTTCCTAGGTCTGGCCAATTACTACAGGCGTTTCATTCAGTACTATAGCCTCATTGCTCGGCCCCTGACAGATTTACTAAAGAAAGACAATTTCACTTGGGACTCTAAGGCAGCTACTGCCTTTTCAACCCTTAAGAAGACCCTATGCTCGGCTCCTGTGCTGGCCTTACCAGACTTTAACAAGACATTTGTTATTGAAACTGATGCATCGAATATTGGGATTGGTGTTGTTCTAATGCAGGACAGCCACCCTATCTGTTATATTAGCAGGTCTCTTGGGCCAAGACATCAACTGTTATCCGTATACGAAAAAGAACTCATGGCTGTTGTACATGCTGTTCAATCTTGGAGCTCGTATTTAACTCACAGACCCTTCATAATCAGAACAGATCAACGTAGCCTCAAGTACCTATTGGAACAAAAGGTGACCACTCCCTTTCAACACATGTGGCTGTCTACACTAATGGGGTATTCCTTCGAAATCCACTACAAACTGGGAAAAGACAACGTGGTTGCAGATGCTCTTTCTCGAGTCCCTAGCTCTCAGTTACTTCATATTACTCTTTCACATGCTGATCAAGGACTTTATGACGCTATTTCCCTTTCTTGGCAATCAGACCCTGCCTTACGCAAAATCTTAGATGACATCAAAATCAACCCTTCAACACATCCAAAGTTCAGTTACAACGACCAGATCCTCAGACATAAAGGAAAGCTCGTTGTAGGTAATGATCCGACTATCAAATTGAAAATCTTCAAATGGTTACACGATTCATCCATTGGGGGTCACTCAGGCAGAGATGCCACACTCTTTCTTATCAAGTCTCTCTTTTACTGGCCAAGAATGAGTCTGGAGGTCCAAAACTATATCCGAAACTGTGACATATGCCAACGCAATAAATTTGACCTTGCTGCCAGTCCGGGTTTACTACAGCCTCTCCCTGTCCCAGATGGAATTTGGCAATCAATTTCTATGGATTTCATTGAAGGCCTACCACCTTCTAGAGGAAAACATTGCATCTTGGTTGTGATTGACAGACTAAGTAAGTAGGCTCATTTCTTGGCTTTATCTCATCCTTATACAGCCATGGATGTGGCTCAACTATACCTTGACAACATTTTTAGGCTCCATGGAATGCCCGAGAACATCATCAGCGATCGTGATCCCACCTTTTTAAGTGAGGTATGGTCTGAACTTTTTCGAGTACATGGGGTTGATCTTCGATTCTCTACTGCCTACCATCCACAAACTGATGGGCAGACATAGGTCACTAACCGCACTTTGGAAACTTATCTGCGGTGCATGACGAGTGACGCCCCTCATACTTGGTCTAGATGGCTTCCTTTAGCAGAGTGGTGGTACAATACAACATTCCACTCTGTTGTCCGCACCACCCCTTTTGAGATTGTTTACGGCCAGCCCCCACCAGTTCATCTTCCTTACCTGCCCAAAGAGAGCTCCTGTCCAGCTATTGACCGCACTCTACAAAAAAGGGAAATCATCATTTCAACCCTTAAGTTTTATCTGTCAATGGCACAGAATAGAATGCGACAATTGGCAGACAAACGTCGATCAGACCGCCAATTTTCTATTGGTGACTTTGTTTACCTGAAGCTTCAACCTTACTGCCAGCATTCCATGAAATCCTCAACTAATCAAAAGCTCTCCCCTAGATTCCATGGACTGTTTTGCATCATTGACAAAGTAGGTGCTGTCTCATATAAACTGGAGCTCTCGCATTCTTCTAAGGTTCACAATGTGTTCCATGTCAGCCAGCTTAAGAAGTGCTATAATCACCCTACGACCCCCACCCCTCTACCACAATTCTTACTGGACGTCGGGAAATCAAGAGAACCCATGGCAATTCTGGATTCAAAAATGGTGAAACGTCGCAATGAGGCGATTACCAAGGTCCTAGTGCAATGGAAAGGGGGATCAACGGAGCAGGCTACTTGGGAATTCTATAAAGACCTCATCGCCAAGTACCCAAACTTCCATCCTTGAGGCCAAGGATGTTGCTGAACGGGGAAGTATTGTTACAAGCATCCTGTAACCCAGCTGTTATGTTGTTCCTAGACACTGCGTCAGTTAAATTAGTTATAGTTTGTAACGCTGCGTTTCATTACGTGCAGAATAAGTAAAAGTCTGGTCAAGTCTGTTTGAAGATCAGGTTAGTAGTCGGGTCAGTAGTTGGGTCTGCAAGTCGTTATATGCTGTGTGGAAGATTTTCTCAGATATCATATATGAAATCATTCTCCAAAATCCCCTAC
>JAWWMW010000289.1:26918-38877 GCA_035048345.1 Echeveria elegans | reverse complement strand
TGAGCTTCAGGTTGTAGCTTGGCCTCTAGGTTCTTCTGCAAACTGTTTCTCTACAGGTTGAGCTGTAGGTTTATTTCTGGCAGGACCTTCAGATTCTTTATCTTTATCTTTTCAGTTTTGCCTCCAAAAGATGTCATTCTTCATATGCTCATATGGAACAACAGAAGGCATGGCCCTTGCCGCAGAACACAAGTGTTTGTTTTTTGAGTGCAGTGCCAAAACAAGAGAAAATGTTCACCAGTGCTTTAGAGAACTCATAGTGAAGGTGCATTTCTAGTGACTTACAAATGTCTGCCTAACCATTCCACTTCCGCCAGAGTCCCGATGACATGCCTGTTGTCATTGGTTTGCAGATAATCGAGGTGCCTGCTTTAGTGGAACATGGATCAGCAGTGGTGAAGCGACAAATTCCAAAGCAGCGAGAATATCAGGCATCAAAACGTCAAAACGGATGTTGTGCCTAAAGTCCAGCAGAACCGTCGAGGGTCCGAGTACCAAACAACGTAAATGTTGCACAAACTTCTGAAACTATATCTACCAAGCACAAGAGGGCATCGCAAAGACCGCTACTAGGTGGAATAATCTATGATCGGCTTAATTAAATGTCGTAGCAGAAGGGGTTGCAATCCAACAATTGCATTCTTGGTCATTGCACCCGAGGACTCAGATTCAAGTCGCCCTGAACGTATCTCCTCCTTGACTCAGGGAATGTCCTGTCCTTAAATGTCGTATGTCCTACTAGTGTCGAAATCAGAAGGTCATGTTTTATTTGTTCTATGTTTTTGTAAATGTTTCTTCGGGACGAGATCGTTTAGAGGAATACCAGGGTACAATACGACGGGACGAAGTAATTTCCGAGAAAGATGAATGACAGAAAACTAACACATATTTGCTGAACTTTCTGTCAATAAACAAGCTCTCATGCTTCGCATTCTTTTACCCTTAATTCAATCCCTTCAACAAGAAGCTCCCCATTCAAGTAAACACCCTTTACATTTATCAAGTTTGTTAAAATTTCTTGACCGTCTTGGTCGAACCCGTAGTTATAAAACTCCCCTAGCTTGATTTCTATCCATCCGTCTTCTCGTGTGCGTGCACCTTGATCTCTTTCGCCGCAACAGCTCGTTCTTATTAACACTTTCGTGCTCTTTGAGTAGCAAATATATTGGAGAGATGGCTGTTTGCAGTTACCGGAACACTGTGAATGGTGCGTGCCAACCTCGACTGACTGTACTATGCCTAACCCAAATGCTCTGTTTGCAAATTCGGCAATGAGAAAAACTTCATAGGTTGATTTCGGAGACAGGACTGGAGCTGCAATGCTGCCTTGGATCTCAAGCCAAAAATTTGTTCGAAGCTCCGCCACCTCTGCGAACCTAGCAATGTAAAACAACCAAATAATGATCAGCCAAGGGTATAAAGTAATCTATGTGATAAAGGGTAGCAAACTAGCGGTCAATCGGGAAAAAACTTAATTATGTTACCACTTTACCCCTTACTGTTGAAGGTAACAAAATATTTTATCATCCATTCAGGGGTATTGCTGTCTTTTAGTGGTCGGTAACTGTAAACTAAATGAGAGAAGAAAAAAAAAGAGAGGAAACGAGCGTGGAAAATGGAAATCATACTCACCTGGAGGAAGTTGAGGGTTTCCATGAGCAGTAGAGTGGATTGGAAGTCAATGTAACTGAAAGTTCTCTTGCACTCAAAATGTAACACTTCTTAGCGGTCCGCTTATCGAGCCAAAACATCTACAATCACAAATATCCGAAATGGCTATGAGAGTCATCACAAACCTGAATGAGGTACAGAATAGAGAATTAGAACATAAAACAAAGTTACGGACCTTTTTGCCGCCATCGATAAGAATTGGAACGCAGAGTTTGAAGAACAAGTCTTTCATCGACGAACACTCCAAAGGCGAATCCAATGAAGAAATAATGTCATGATAATCAGAAGGTAGAAACCTAGCCCAAACAGAATCAGACTCCACACTAGATTGCACAATGGAAGAAACTAGACACATTCGACAGGCATCTAGAGGAGTTGCAAAAGAGAGAATGTGCGCGATACAATCTTCCGGTAGAAAATCCATATCAGCTCTCTAGCTGATACCCAATGCAGAAGATTATCAGATTATTTGAATTGGTGAGATGGGCAGCATGAATTTCAAGAATTTGTGTCACCAGTTTTGGCTTGTGTGAGATGGAGTATTTGATCTAAAATGAGGACATACCAACTTCTATTTTGGGAGATTGCGAAGACATGTGAGTTGTGTGCATAGACAAGTACAGCGCACATCAATGTGACAAAATCTAACTATTTTTGAAGTGCATGTTTTTTTTTGTTTTTTGTTTTTTGTTTTTTGATATTACAAAATCCAAGCAAATTTACGATCCTACTAAAAAATATTATCTCACCTGATCCTAACTCGTATAAAATTACATATTCAAATTATAATAAATGAACATCTAAAAGGGCACAAATGGTCGTGAAAAATCATAATTTTTAGATTTCAAATCATGTTTATATATCGTAAAATTCCACAGACAAAATTGATACAAATCATTCATGTTCACGAACCAGGATTCTAGTGACTGATGATGCTGAGTGTATTAACCTCGCAGAAGGAGATAGAGCAGGAAGTAGCGAAATTCTGTAGAAAACTAGTGAGGCAAACATCTGGAGGAACGAGATGAAATGATATAGTTGCACAGTACGAAGACGAAAACTGATCAGTTGATGAGCAGGGAAGAAAACTGATTCAACCTGTAACAGAGGGAGAGATTGTTGCAGCCCTGAAAAATCAATAGGAGGTAAAAAAAAGCTCCGGAAACAGATGGATTTAGCGCTAAGTTCTTCGAGAAAACCTGGAAATTATCGTTGCATATGTGAAGAGAGCTATTAAGTATTTTTTAGAGCAGAAGCGCATGTACCCTGTGATTAAACTACACACTGGTGGCTCTAATTCACAATACTACAAATGCAAAATCAGTGAGAGAGATGAGACTCATACCTTGCTGTATTACCCATCTACAAAATAATTTTCAAGATTCTCTCAGCGATACTGAGTGCATTTATTTGTTCAGTGGTGGATGCAAATCAATCTACCTTTGTACATGGCAGAATGACAATGTAATCTTAGCGCACGAAATAGTCGAGAAGTATGGAAGGAAGCATCTATCGCCTAGATACATGACAATAAAAAAAATTGTCAGCCTAAGAACTGATGCAGAGAGAGGTGCGAGTTTCTCGGGTAATTACTTGTCCACAAATTTGGCCGCAAGAATCCGAAGCGGTGTCCGATCGGACTGAAATTTGGTGGGCGCATGGGAAACGGCCTTGGGCTCACAAAACCTGAGCTTTGCTCAGGTATGATGGTGTCCCACGTCGATTCGGGGTTGTTTCGAGGCTCAAAAGGGCGTTTTACTGTCGAAGGACACTTTCATAATTTTATAATTATTTATTTTTGTTAATTTACGTAAACCCTAATTTCGGCTATTTAAGTTGATATTTCCGAAATAAACTTACAAATTGAAACTAGGGTTTCTTTGTGGTTCTTGAGTTCGGTCGTCTTTTCCGTAGCCAAAGCTACATCAAGAACTCTCTGAGGGACTAAACTTGATCTCATTATATGAATGGAGAAGAAGCGTTATGAGCTAAGTTATACTGTGGAATCTGAGCTCAAAAGTACTAGATAAATTGTGGGTCAAATGGGTCCACATTTATTATATGAAGAATGTTGATGTCATGAACTGTCAATATGTCATGGTTGTTGAAGGCTATGAAGCAGATATGCCAGACCAAAACCTGCAAGGAAACTGGGGCTGGAGACAGATTCCCCACTGGAGCAATTTACAGGGAGATGACAGCAAAAGGAAATGAGGTTTAGAAAGTTGTTCTTTAACTCTATTAGTAGTCCCAGTGCCTTGTTTATTTTATGAATGACTTTCTTAAGGAAGTTATACACTAAAGATAGGCCGATGCAGATGAGAGAGTTCAAACTTACGGGCTGTGCACAGAGACAGAATCCGTTGATCATTTGTTCTTTGAATGTGAAGTTGCTAAGGGAATCTGGGAATAGGTAGTGGTTCTTGATGGTTTTGATACACTGATGCACGATGTCTGGAATTAATGTCATGAATATTCTTGAATTTATAAACTACGAGAATGACTTGTCCTCTTTCAAAGTCATTCAAGTTATCAATATTTTTTCCATAATCATTAACGACTCATAAATCAAATGTATGATTAATACCGAAACCATGATTAGCAGCAACAGCATTAACTGTCTTAGAGGAATGCGATAATGATCTTAATTAAACAAAACTTTTACTAAACTGGATTACTGCGAAATGCTAAACAAATCAGAACAATACACTGACTAATGACAATTGGATAGTAAACAAAGTCCTAATTCTCTCTATGATTTTTTTTGTAGTATCTACGATCTAGTGGCAGCCCTATTGCTACTTCATTCAATCATTTATACATGTATACTTATAATACAACAGTTGACAAAATGAGTTAGATGATCCCATAACGCTACTCTCACCATGTGCAACTCTCTCAAGTCTTAAATCCTTTAATCTTGTAATCATGTATTAATCCTACATCTCTACACTACAATAATTATAAGTATATTGAACTTCGTGCTAATTCGACATATAATGAGAAACTTACAAACATTAGCTGGCCAAACTTCAACCAGATTGTACCAGCAAGTAAAGTAATTGTATCAAACTGATACCACAACCTCTCATCACAAAAATTGGTTAAACAAGTTTCAATTATCACATTATGGTTTGTATTAGTGTGTCCAAATGAGCTCAATGCCTAACAAGCTTCATCCTTATGTGCAAGCCTCATTCTTGCAAAGACCTTGCAGCAACGTGTATTACTTTGTGCATCTTATCTGCTAGTAGTAATCTTCAAGCTGTTGTTTTCTTTCTCCCGCAACGTAGCATTTAGCGTTAGACAAAGAGTACCAAATTAAATCGATGTGCGATAATTTCTCAACTGACTTTTTTTTTATACATTTGCAGAAAATGACATTTTATAGAACATGATTTTTAATGATTTGAGAGGATTCGAAACTAAAGAATTTGTGGCATACAAACAAAAAGAATACTTCATAGGAAGGTATAGAAGAAACAAATCAATAGTGACAATCCACCAGCTGTTGTTGTTTCGGTTGCTTCGAACTGAAGCAGAACTGACTCTCTCCGATCTCATCCGATGCAACCGGAAAATTTAGATCCAGACACTGAAAATCATTGTTACTTCTACTGGTTTCATTTCCTGCTTCCTCTGGAGCAGGACTAAGTATTATACCATCTGATTTAGTTTCGGTCCTATTGCTTGTTTGTCCTTCTGCTACTGGAGAATTTATTGTTGTTGTGACTCTGTGTCGTCTCATGTGTCCGCCGAGGGCCTGACCTGATGCAAATACTGCATTGCAGATTAGGCATTCGTGGACGCGAACTTTGGCAGGTGTTCTGCTTGTTTCTAGATGCGTAGCGATCGGTGCGATGAGATTGTTGTAGCTTTGTTCTGATAGTTTAGGCACGGTTTTTTGTGATACTAGTTCCTCGGATTTGATTTTCATCTTTTTATGACTTGTTCGATGACCTCCGAGCGCTTGGAATGACTGAAATGTCCGATTACAAGTCTTGCACTCATAAAGTCCTCCATTAATCTTCTTCTCCAACCAAGACTTCCTCGTCCTGCTCAGCAACTCAGCTCGCTCAGATACTCTAAAAGAGTTGAACTCTGTCTGATACTTGCCTTGAGCTAACAGCATCAAGCACTTGGCCGCCTGGTGCTCCTCCTCCTCCCTCGAAGATGATGAGAATGTCATCGTGATTATCATCGGTCTTCCATCCACAATATCCTCTTCAGATGATGAGGAGTTCCACGATCGTTGACGTTGGCTCCTCTTCCTCTTCAACACTAGATTTTGCAACACCATATCGGATGAAATCTCTCCGTCCATCGCACCAAAAGACACAAGACGGAAATTAGCAGGAGGAAGAGGAGGTTGTGAATATGGTGACTTGGGAGATCACACAGTTTGGTGGTGATAGGTGTGAGTGCATTATATAGTGACTGAGAGATATGCAAGAGAGGAGAGAAGGTGGTGGTGGTGTGGAGCTACACACCACTGGCAGATACATTCTATATTTATTCATTTACTAAAAAATCAATCTCACTTTTAGAAAAAACAAATTCCATAAATTTAGGAAAGAACAATCTCCTCCAAACCTCTTTGGAATCTACAAGCTAACTAGCATGAGTCTTAGAAAAAAAACAATGGACAAAATATGGAGTAAAATCTTTTTTTAAATAAGCGTGGATGAGGAGATGTGCTCAAACTCAACTACTTTAATTTAGTAGTACTAAAAAAATGAATGAATTCCTTATAACTAAAAATAGTTTATACAAAAAAAAATTGACTGAAAAATGTATAGATTTGTCAATCTTGTTACTCTAGTATTTCAATATTCGCGTAAATATTTTGTTATGAAGGTTGTGAAAATAAAAACACATGCTTTTCACAATATGTTGTTGTTTTACTTAAGAAAAATGTATTTACCATGTCTATAAATAAATTAGCCTCAGCAAAATGCATTATTTAGCATTGCGTCCCACCATTAGCTGTGCCGTGTGCCTTCACCATGTTTCATTTTCTTCATACTCGTTTGCATTGTTTAAGTTTATTAAAAAAAACACATAATGTGAAATGATGATTAAGTCATAGTTTAATACGTACACACTTTAAAATGTCGCTTCTTAAGCTGACAATAATCATCCGTTACTACAATGTCAAGCTACTAAGCCGGCATCCAATAAATAGCTTAGAAAGTTAAACAAGGTTACATAATATAACAGCTCCTCACTAACAATGAGTTACTCTCCAACCCTAGTAAATTAACTAGCTCAGATTCAAAATAAATATTATCGTCCACACGAATAGTATACTACATCAAGCTAGCTGCATAGCGAGCAATATCAGTGTGTCACCTGATCGTGCTTCGTATCTCAGCATGAAGTCAATAAAAAAAACAATACTTGTAAGTGCAAGTGTGAGACAAAATATACAGCAAATCCTAACTTGAAGATTGATAAAAGTGCAGAATTAAGCTTGGTGGGTGAGAAAGAGAGTGGTACATAAGTTGGCCGGCCGTCCAAAACAAACTTCAACACCACTCACTTAGGTTAACGGAAGCAAATGTTAGGGTCATGCGAAGCCGGACAAAACTGCAAGAGCTGCCAAGTTAGAGTGAGATCTACCAAAATGATCGGATCATTTGAATATTAAAAAAAAAACAGTTCGTGATGGGATCATAATTGACAACCTAAAAATAACATACAAGAATCAATTCTATGCACTGCTAGCAGTGCAGTGCAATCAAGGCATATTATATGAAGAAGGGGAAAAATGAGCACATCATTTTCAGATCTAAGAAAGCTTAGTAGCAGGCATGAACGAGTATGCCATACTAACTGGACAACTTGCTACTTGCTTGCATGACTAAGAATTATTCATAGAGTCCTCGTAATCACTGTAGATAAATTAAAGTATTGCAGATGTCAGCAGCTACTTGCTTGCCACTTAGCACAACATGCCTCTTTCACCTAATGTAATGCTCAATACAAGTCTAGATGCATTTCAAAGAGGCTGGACTGAGGGTTACCTGATCTAGCATTTTGGCTACCCTTAGGTAACTTTGGAAGGGTGTCCAGCATTTGCCAATAAGATCAGTAACCACCAAGCGTTCTGTTTCACTAGAGAGCCGACAATTAGAAGACAACAAACTCAAACATCAGCTCAAACAGCTGTAGGATACTGTATAATGTATTAAATAGCAATAACATACGGTGTTGTAATTGGTGACTAAGAGTTGAGACATCCTTCGCCTTCGTAACAGAGATTTGTATTGAGAGATACTATGCCCCAGGTAGCATATGGCGTAAATTTTGATTTCGCGAAAGCCTTTTGAAGTTTCAAATAACCCAAGGCAGCAACCGAAATGTTACAAAAATATACAAACAAGTGGAAAACTCTGTTAAACACCTTGCAAAAAGTAATCCAATCAACTGATCAAGGGCAAAATAACTAAGAAAGACATTGAAGAAAAATGTCAAAGCGACTCCCATAGAAATCCACAACCGGCGCACACCATTAGGGAAATAACAGTAGTTTGAAAACCATGAACATTGTTCGCTGGCTAAACTCAAGAGAAATCCTAAGAACAGTCTTCTCAGAATGACTACAGTATTACTGCTGCCTTAGTAGCGATCGTACTGAGGACGGCCGCCACCCCTGCTGGGACGGTCATAACCGCCTCCTCTACTAGGACGGTCATAAGGACCAGACCGACTCCCATAACTCCGCCCTTCATCACGAGCTGGGCCTCCACCGCCATACCTACCACTGATACCTCTAGGTGGTGGTACGTCCCTCTCATATTCTCTTTCTTTTCCATATCCACCAGGAGCATAGCGGTCAGAGGCACCATACCTATCACCTCCATAGCGATCCCCACCATCAGCATACCTTCAATTATGAAATGATGAGTCAAAAGTGTTATCGACCATAAAAAATAAAGAACAATAACACTGAAGAAGATAGGCAATGATGTCCGGCTCTTTTGTTAGTGATAACTGATAATTTTCATCAAGTCGCAATTTTTTTTCAAGTACGATGAATATCTAATTACCTGTCGCCAGCATAACGCTCATAACCACCGTATTTACTGTCCCTGCTCTCATATCGGTCAATTTCACCATAACGCCCACCGTCGTATCGGTCATCTATGAAACGCTCATGATCACCAAAACGATCTGAACCACGGCCAGGCCCAACAAATCTTGATCGTGGAGCAAATCGACCACCGCCTCTTCCAGGTCCACCACCACCAGAAGGACAATCCCTTGCCCAGTGTCCAGGACGTCCACACTTGAAGCAGTCATCCTGCCCTGCAGTAGTCCTGTCCCTGGACCCATAGCTTCCTCTTTCACCAGATGGATAGCCACCAGCTCCTCCTCCATAACCATGGTCATCGTTTCCCCCCATTTTAGGTTGAGCCTTGTTGACAGATATGGTACGATCACCCAATTCACGTCCGTGCATCTCCCTTATTGCATCCTCCATATCTCTGTGATCAGAAAACGTGATAAACCCAAACCCACGAGGACGACCTGTATCTCTTTCAACCATAATCTACAGAAAGAACAACATCTGTGAGCTGCGTGACAAAAGAACAAGATATCCAACATAATACATATCAGTAGCTCAGCAGGAAACTTCTGTCAGCTGATATCCGTGCACACTGCTTCCAGCAAACTGATCTAGTCTGAACAACTGCATATCTGTTCAGTAAATCAATTGCCCATGAACTCTGTACCAGTTTCCAAGCCAAACAAGACGCACGCAGACAGCTAACTGTGTATGTTTTCATCTTCCAAATAATTACACGCAACAAACTAAAAGCAATAAACCAAAATACGGAAACTAAAACTTCTTATTTTGGAAAGCCAACGTGTGATTCAGGCAAGGCCATTCAAATCCCCTTTGCTGAGCATCATGTTTCTGACCCTCAAAATGTGAATCAACATGCTAGCTGATCAGAAAATGACTCTACCCACCCAAAAAAAGTAGCGCATGCGGGGTTTCAAAAAGCCAACACGAGTATAATGATTGGTCACAGGAACCTCTTATATGATATATCCTGTCCTGTCAGCACTAACTTTTCTCGTCATGTAGCAATGAACACCTTTTGCAGAGTTCTAGCTCATTTGGGTAAGGCAAATCAGATGCACGGATACTATACACTTACTATAACAGAAGCATCTACTAATAATGTCAAAGGGTGTCAGCAGAAGACGGCACTGCAGCCATCCTAGTTCTGCTACTTCAGGATATTCGAGGGAACCCTTCCTTTTTGCAAACTATGTCTCGGAAAGCACCCCGATGCGTGGCTGCCCAGGTCAATTAATTTAAGAGTGCTTTCATCCAAGAAAAATCATGGCAGCCAACAACAGGAGTACTAACTAAGCTTGAAACTGCCGAAGTCGAACATATGAAGCTAAATGATGCGCCTCTGTGCGTGAATCTTGACAATGATTGCTTAACCAGTCACTGATTGCGTTTCTTCCAAAGACTATGCTCAAAAGGCTGTATGCGTTGTAAGTATTTCAACATCTTTCTGCACTTTTAAACTTCAAACCGCAAATCATAATTGTACAGATCTCAGTTTTCAAATTATCGAGACGAAGACCTAAGTTCAGAATCAAAATACTGACACATTATCAAAACTATAGGCTGCTGTTTTACACCCGCCCCGACTGCTGACGAAAAAAATATTCTTAAAGGACTACCATTGTCCATAACTACATATCCTTCCAAAATCTGAACAGGCTCCTGAACTACAATCCTTCCACTGACAAGTACAAGTTCTTCTAGGCAACAGATCTCAACCACACCCACCAAAAATATGAATCAAATTAATTATTTGAGCACCACATACATACATCACTGAAAAACACAATATAATGCTCCTCCAATACACTGATATGTCATTGGTTGCAGCCGCTATAGCCAAAATAAAAAAAAATAAAAAAATCAATCGATGTAAACATAAGAGTTCAACTTTCAAGCATCAATCACAAACAAGATCTAAAAGGCTGTAATGATTAAACACATACCAATCTCACAAAAATAAAATCATAACAAGTAGGTTGAGTGTATGCAACTTCCACAAACCACATAGCAAGGAACCATAAAAAAATCAATGGGAAAAATATCAACCTTGAATAATTCAGTTCAATAATAAAAAACTAACCTGTGATTCGATAATCTTGCCAAATCGGCTGAAGGTATTTTCCAGCATGCGCTCCGTGATCTCACGAGACAACCCTCCCACAAAAATCCTGTACTCATCCTTTCCCGACATATTCAATCACATTCAACAGCCAATTCGCCTACACAAAATAATTTTTGTAAGTAAGAATAAGTTAACATAAATAAAAAAGAAACTCGAATAACACATGGAAATACAAACCCTATCATCCAAAATAAATAAATAAATAAATAAATAAATAAATAAATAATTGCATAAACGAACTTGACAAAAATTCAGAATCGAGAGGTTTAACGATGCCAATTGTAAGGAATCAGAAAATCGATCGGCGGAGAAGTGAAGGAGAAATTACCTTACTGCCTCCAAATCGTTCTAGGTTTTCCGGAGAAGGTACGTGAATAAGAAAGATGTTGATTGGGCTTTCCGTTCAATTGGGCCGGTAACATCGTCCAGCTCGCATAACTTTCTCCAGTTGCTACGTATGTACGTATTACTCCCTTCCCTCCGTTCCATTATATAAATTTCATTTGAAGTTTGACACAGTTTTTAAGAAAATTATATAAGGTAAAAGTAGAAAAAAGAATGGGTGGGAATTGAATAAATTGGAGAGAGTGTAAACGTGAGTGGAAAAAATTTATTTAAGAAAAGAAGGCTTATATTTGTACGTCTAAAAAGAAAAGAAAAACTATATAATCAGACGGGTGAGTATATAATAATAATGTCACGTGGGTTCGGAAGGGATTGCCGCGTAAGAAAACGACGGCGTTGCCGCAGCTCATGCGTCTTCCACGTGTCAAGTTCCCCAAAGTAAATGCTTTCTTTTATTTCGCGGAACTGCTTCATGTTCAAATGTATAAATTCGGAGCTGTTGAGATAGACAGACAAGTTAGAAGCAATGGGGATGTATAAACTAACGTACGCCATATGTGTAGCTTTCTTATCCTGCGCACTCACTATCTCTGTCTCTAAACGAACCCAGACGGAAACCATCCGGCAAGTCACCGACGATATCACCTTCTCCGCCGTCAACGGCGCGATTATAAAAGCCGAGCCGCAGTTTATTTCTTTTATGAGGAAGTACGACAAGCGGTATT
>JAWWMW010000289.1:16183-26818 GCA_035048345.1 Echeveria elegans | reverse complement strand
AAGAGTAGAAAAGAGTGGAAGAGTGTAGAAGCTTGTGGTAGGTGAGGAGAAGATATTTTGAGTAAGAATTTTCTAGAAGGTTGATTTGTAACCGTAGGATCAAATAAATCCTAACCATCCATCTAGGGAGAAACTAGTATAAATAGGGGTAGAAGTAGTGTGTTGTATCATCCAAAAATTGAGATAGTTCTCCACATAAAGAGAGTGAGTTTTGTAAGAGTTTTCCTCCATAATAAAAGTTCTCCATTTGTAAGTGAGTTTTCTCAACAATTAATAAGCCTTCTTTCATTAAGTGTGTGCAATGAGAGTTGATATTAATGGGACGTTGCCTCTAGGATAGTTTATGAACCGAGAGTTTGCAATTCTTAATCTGTGTTTGGTTCACTTTGAAAATGACTACGCGGTAATAATAATCCACGACCTATAAATATATAGTCATGAGAGGAGGTAAGTAACTAGGCCATGTAACTCATTTGTCAATTGAATTTACAATTATAATCTTCTCAAACATTCGTCTTTGTTAAGTTTACCTACAAAACCAAAATCCAATTTTGATTCGAGATGTATAGCATAGAAATAGCATAGAAAAGTAAAGTGGTTCATCATGGTTAATACACTTAGGGGGAAGCGCCATGATTTTACTTTAAATCCGGCTATTTTTATTATATCTAATGAAATATTATTATAGAAAATATGAAGAGCACTCTAGTACCGTGTGCGTGTGAGCCGTCGTCTCTCAAAGACAATGACCGACTAGTTTTACATTTAGTCAGTCCCTGAATCTCTAACAAACGTTGGCATCATTTCCTCATCCTCCGCCGTCAACGAATCAAAATGAAAGCAATGCTCCCTTCCCAAATACTCACAAATCTCCACCGTCCCGCTCCGCCTCAACTTTCTCCCCCACAAAAATCAAAAACCCTAAAACTTCACTCAAATCAGATTCTGACGGATCATTCAACTTTTTTTTCTTTTTTAAAAGAGGGTTTCACATCTCCCCTTGATGTCATTAATGGGATTGAACCCTTGACTTTTGGTTCAAGAACAAGTGTCTCTACCACTTAACCACCACGGAAAGAAACTTACTACTGATTTTAATAGGCCCAAATAATTAAACCATTCAACATCCGACACGTGTACTCAATGCCTCATCACTCCCTTTCTGTTTCGATAGTGTTTTTTCTTTAAAGAATCAAATGGAAGATTCAACCGCCATGAAAATCATCGACAACAGCTGCTCAACGTTGTATATGATGGCACCTTCTAGTCCACCACGTCTCAACTCCACCACTTTCTTCAGCGAATTCCATCACCCAAAGATGCCAACTTCACCCTCCCACCTCCCTCCCTTTCGGTCTTACTCCTGGTTCAATTCTCAATATAGCCTACTTAAAAATAAATTGCCAAAAAACAAATGCGGGCTACAGCCTGGTCTCTTTATAAGCTTGGTTCGCCCCGGGCTGCACACTGTGTGGAATTAATGCCATGAATATTCTTTACCTCATGAATTTTTTAAACAACAAAAAAGAGTTGTACTCTTTCAATTGTTTTTGTTTTCTTTCAAAAGTTAATAATTTAATGAACTAAGGTCACATCAAATGATCGGTAATCATTCATAAATCAAATAGGTACTATGATTAAAATATTTAAAGCATAATTAGCCGCAATAGCATTTATAGTCAATAGAGGAATGAGATAAATATCGTAATTAAACCAACCTTTACTGAACTGGATTACTGCTAAATGCTACTGCTGCATGAGCAAATCAGAAAACACACTGACTAATGACAATTGAGTGGGAACAACATCCTAATTTGATTTTTTGTAGTCTCCATGTTCTAGAGGCAACCCTAAAGCTAATTGCGTTAATCATTAGACATGTATATATCATACAACAGTTGGCAAAAATGAATTAAGATGATCCCATAGCATCTAATCCCATTTAATTAGCCACTCTCACCATGTGCAACTCTCTTTAAATCCCATAATCATAGAAACAAGTATTAATCCTACATCTCTACACTACCATCTTAAGTAGAGTAGGACTCAGATCAAGGCGGCCAACATCCATCTCCGCAAACGACTAGTTTTTCACAAGGGTACGATCGATTTTACAGTTAAACTAGTTTGGAATGCGTAAATTATTTTTCAAAAAATGTCACAGTTTGATGGCTTTTGATCCCCTCATCAATGCGATGTTGTTTTATTTATGTTTTTGTAAGTGTGACATAAATTCTTTTTTATGTTTTAGTGTCCAAGTGAGCTCAATGCCTAACAAGCTTCATCCATAAGAGGAAGCCTGATTCATGGCAAGGCCAGCAGTCCTGCACTGCAATGTGTCATATGTGAATCGAATCTGCTCGCTGTTACCCTCAAGCTGTTGTTTCTTTCTCCGCACCACAACATTTTGTGTTAAGCATTAGACGCAGTATAAAAACAAATATGCCACTAAAAATGCCACTAAAATGATCATCTGGCCATCACGTAATAAAAATTCCTCAGTCAGAGCCTTCTACGAGACAAAAGATAATTTTTGTCTCACGATCGAGAGCGCTGCCAGGGACTCCATACCTTTAGTCTCAGCCCACTTGGCCGCTACTATCCTTACCAGCCGATCCGCTCGTTCTCCAAAGCCCCCTAAAGATTCCATAATAAAAGGTTCAAAAAAATGATCATTAGCAGAACAACCGACCCCGTATTCCGAAATCGATGTGGAACAACTTCTCAAGTGACTTTTTGTATACAGTTATGCAGTTTTGACATTGGAGAAATCCGAAAACTGGATTTTTGAAATGGGATACATTTTATGAAACATGATTTAATGATTTGAGAGGATCCGAAACTAAAGAATTTGTTATATAATAACAAAAAGAATGCTTAGAAGGAAGGTACAGAAGAAACAAATCAGTAGTGACAATCCACCAAAGCTGGACTTGAGAATACCAAACCTGAATCTTCCAGCTGTTGTTGTTTCGGTTGCTTCGAACCGGAGCAGAATTGACTCTCACTGATCTCATCCGATCCAACTGGCAAATTCAGATCCAGACACTGAAAATCATTGTTACTTCTACTGGTTTCATTTCCAGTTTCCTCTGGAGCTGGACTAAGTAAAGAAAGAGTTATACCGTCCAATTTAGTTTCGGTCCTAGTGCTTGTTTGTCCTTTCACTACTGGGGAATTTATTGCTATGGTGACCCTGTGTCGTCTCATGTGTCCGCCGAGGGCCTGCCCTGATGCAAATACTGCATTGCAGATTAGGCATTCATGGACTCGAACTTTTGGAAGTGTTCTGCTTGTTCCTAGATGCAGAGCGATCGGTGCGATGAGATTGTTGTAGCTATGTTCTGATTGTTTAGGCACTGGTTTTTGTGGTACTAATTCCTCAGATTTGATTTTCATCTTTTTGTGACTGGTTCGATGGCCTCCGAGCGCTTGAAACGACTGAAACGTCCTATTGCAAGTCTTGCACTCATAAAGTCCGCCATTAATCTTCTTCTCCAACCAAGACTTCCTCGTCGTACTCAGCATCTCTGCTCGCTCCTCCGATACTCTAAAAGGGTTGAATTCAGTCTGATACATTCCTTGAGCTAATAGCATCAAGCACTTGGCAGCCAGGTGCTCCTCCTCCTCATCATCTTCCTCCTCCCTTGAAGATGTTGAGAATGTCGTTGTGATCATCATCGGTCTTCCATCCACAATGTCATCTTCAGATGAAGATGAGTTCCATGGTCGTTGACGTTGGCTCCTCTTACGCTTCAGGATTAGATTTTGCATCACCAAATCGGACGAAATCTCTCCGTCCATTGCACCCCAAAAGAAAAACACACGAGAAGGAATGAAATAATAACAATTAGCAACAACTATCAGAGAAAAGGAGGTTGTGAAAATGGTGACTTTGGAGATCACACAGTTTGGTGGTGATAGGTGTGAGTGCATATATAGTGAGGTGAGAGATAATAATACAAGAGAGGAGAGGTGAGGAGGAGGTGGTGGAGCTGCACACCACTGGCAGCTAACTGTAATTTGATATCACAGATCAATATTATTCAGACACATTTTTTGATCCATACTATTTTTACTAAAATAATTCCATAAATTTAGGAAACAACAAGCTAGCTTGCGGTAATCGGGTAATGCCAGTGTGTCACCTGATCGTGCTTCAGATCTCAGCATGAAGTCAATGCAAAAACAATACTTGTAAGTCGGTAAATGAGAAACAATATACAGCAAATCCTAAGTTGAAGATTGACAAAACTGCTGAATTAAGCTTAGTAGCAGGCACGAATGAGTATGGCGCACTACAGAATTATTCAGAGTCCTCGCAGTCACTGTTGATAAATAAAGTATTGAACCTTACGTAGAGATCAGCTACTTGCTTGCCACTTAGCACAACACGCCTCTTTCACCTAACGTAACGCACAATGCATGTCAAGCTGCATTGCATATAGATAGAGACTGGGCTGAGGGTTCTCTGATCTGACAGAGCATTTTGGAGGTATTTTCGGAATGGTTTCAAGTATTCCTTGATGCGACCGGAATCAGATGATATCAGATCAGTAACCACAAAACATTCTGTTTCACAAGCCGGACTTGATGATTAAGAGTTTAGACACCCTGCGCCTTTACAACAGAGGTTTGTTATGAGAAACTGATCCCCAGGAGTTGCACACTCACCAAATTTCAGCTTTGGGCGTGGCTTTTCAAGTTCCGAGTAACCAAGCCAGCAACCAAAATATCCAAACAAGTGGTAACCCTTGTAAATCTTGATACCCAGATAAAAGATAACATTGTGCGTTACGAGAAATAACAAAACGATAACATTGTTCGCTGGCTAAACACAATAGGAATCTTAGGAATACTGTCTTCTTAGAATGCCTACAATAACTCCAGTTTACCACCCTCATGATTTAGTAGCGATCATACTGAGGACGGCCACCACCCCTACTGGGACGGTCATAACCACCTCCTCTACTAGGACGGTCGTAAGGACCAGACCGACTCCCATAACTCCGCCCTTCATCACGAGCTGGGCCTCCAGCACCATACCTACCACTCATGCCTCTGGGTGGTGGTGGTATGTCCCTCTCATATTCTCTCTCTTTTCCATATCCACCTGGAGCATAGCGATCCGAGGCACCATACCTATCGCCTCCGTAGCGATCCCCACCTTCAGGATACCTTCAGTTATGAAATTATGTGTCAAAAGTGCTATCAACCTTTAAAATAAAAAGCACTAAATAGATATACCATGATGTCCAGCTCTTTTTTCAGTAAAAATTTTCATCATCTTGCAATTTGTTCAAGTACCATAGTATCAAATTACCTGTCCCCAGCATAACGCTCATAACCACCACCATATTTACTGTCCCTGCTCTCATAGCGGTCAATTTCACCATAACGGCCACCGTCATATCGGTCATCTATGAAACGATCATGATCACCAAAACGATCTGAACCACGACCAGGCCCACCAAATCTTGAGCGTGGAGCAAACCGACCTCCACCTCTGCCAGGTCCACCACCACCAGACGGACAATCCCTTGCCCAGTGTCCAGGACGTCCACACTTGAAGCAATCATCCTGCCCTGCAGCGGTCCTGTCTCTGGACCCATAGCTTCCTCTTTCACCAGATGGATAGCTACCAGCTCCTCCATAACCATGCTCATCATTTCCCCCCATTTTAGGTTGAGCCTTGTTGACAGAGATGGTACGGTCACCCAGTTCACGCCCATGCATCTCCCTTATTGCATCCTCCATATCTCTGTGATCAGCAAATGTGATAAACCCAAACCCACGGGGACGACCTGTATCTCTTTCAACCATGATCTACAGATAGAACAACATCAGTGAACTGCGTGACAACAGAACAAGATATCCAACACAAGATATATATCAGTAGCTCAGAAGGCAACTTCTGTCAGCTGATATCTGTGCACATTGCTTCCAGCAAACTGATCTAGTCTGAACAACAGCATATCAGATAATCAGTTGCCCCAGAACTGTGAACCAGTTTCAAGTCAATCAAGAGGCATATAGACAGCTAGTTGAGTTCTTGATCCTCCAAATAATTATATGCAACAAACTAACAGCAATAAGATTATAATAGGGAAACTAAAACTCCTTGTCATGGAAAGCCAACATGTGATGCAGCCGTACGAAGATAAAACTTCAAGCAGGATCGATGAAACTATACGCAGGCAAGGCCAAATCTCATAATTGTAGTTCACACCCACAGCACGAAAGTTTGTAATTAAATGTCCCAGATCTCTGAAAATAATAATTGAGATTTATCCAAAACAAATCTACTAGCTATCTTAACAAGCAAGGTTCCCAAAAACCAACGAAAGTTATACTGATAGGTCACTACAACCTCTATACAACAGACCCTGTCCTGTGCACAAACTTTCCTGGGCACAGAAATTAGAATTGAGCAGCATCCGGAAGAAAACAAAGATGACTGGTTATCATTGAATTTTGCAAAAAAATTTAGCCTCCAAACTGAAAGTGCTAGCATCTAAGGAATATCAAAGGTTGCTGAAACAGGTATCAAGAATAGAAGCATCCTTCACCACTCAAGAAACAAGCTTCAAGTCACCGGATTTACAGCACATTAGTATTATCATTGTTGTTATTATATTTTATCAGGGTTAGCTATCTGCAGCCACTTCAAATCCGCAAAATTATGAGGCACCAACACATGACCCACAGAGGAACATACACAAAACGCTGCAGCGGCCTACTTGTTGTGAAGACAAAACAAAATGCACCAGATCAAAGGTTACTGTTAAGGGCCCACTCAGAATTGTGATACCAATGTCAACAAGTCCATGACAAGTGTTCTGAAAATTCCCACTGGCTGCACCAAAGGGGATCTTGTGATTATATTTCCATACCACACTGTCAAAAAGTCCATGACAAGTGTTCTGAAAATTCCCACTGGCTGCACCAAAGGGGATCTTGTGATTATATTTCCACTGTCACATGAACTATATCCAAAGACTTGGGCACCATGACTTGAACCAAAACAACTTTTTTAGCAGATAGATAGGTTAAAAGAACCATGGGGATTCAGAAAGGCAGAGTTCTTCCTTATTCGGGTACGGGGAATCAGATGCTCACATACCGTTAGCATACTACACGGGCTAAACACAATCAGATTAACAGAAGCATCTACTAATGTCACAGGGCATCGGAAGAAGCTGACGCTGTAGCCATCCTGGATCTGCTACTTCGGGGTATTCGAGAAAAAACATCCTTTATCTTTTTCAATGTATTACTAACAATCAAATGGTTAGATGCACTTTTGCAAAACATGTCCCGGGAAGCCTCTGATATGTGACTTTGCTGATCAATAAATTTACACTGCTCTCATCCAAGTAAAAATCAAGGCATTTAACAGAAGAAGTACCAACTAAGCTCAAAACTGCCAAACGCATGAAGCCAAATATTGCACCGCTGTGCCTGAATCTCGCAAAGACAATCAGCTGCTTAACCGCCGTTCCTGATTGTATGCCATGTGTTCCAAAAAAACATCCTTCTGCATTTTTTAACTCCAAACCGCATATCATCACCGTACAAATTTCAGTTTCAGATCAGATGAGAAGAACTAAGCTCAGAAACAAACTACTGACACATTTTCAAAACTCCAGGTTGCTGTTCAGTACCCAGCCCGGCAGCTAAAGAACACAATATTATAAAAAGACTACATAACCACATATCCTTCCAAAATCTGCTACTGAACTACAATCCTTCCACTGACACATTAAATGTTCTTGTACGCAACATATATCTCGACCACAACAACCAAAAAGCTGAATCAATTAAATTACTTGAGCAGCATAGAAACAAAGATACATCACTGACAAACACAATAAAACGCTCCTCCAATACACTGCTATCGCAATGGCTGCAGCTGCTATAGCCAAAATAAACAAACAAAAAACTCAATAAATTTAAAACAAAAAAGCATTTCAATCATCCTTAACAGACAAGAGACGTAAGAAGATTTAGTGATTAAATTCAGCTCAATCTAAAATAAACACAAACCACATAGCAAGGAACCATACCCACAATGCAAGGCAAGATTGGATCAAACTTCATGTCATCTCAAATATTATAAATATCAATCAGCAAATTCTTAAGTTCCTTTAACAATTCAGTTTTCAGTTCAATGATTAAAAAGAGAAAAGAAAAGAAAAAACCTGAGTTTCAATGATTTTGCCAAATCGGCTGAAGGTATTTTCCAGCACCCGCTCGGTCACATCCCGTGACAAACCCCCAACAAAAATCCGATACTCATCCTTTCCAGACATATTCAAATCCAACACCCAATGATCTATCTACACAACCGGGCAATAGAAAGTTTATAAGACGATGTCAAAAATAATAAAAAAAAAGAAATAGATTCGAATGTTAAATTGAAATACAAGCCGTAGCAGCGAAATGTTTTTTTAGAAAATTTTTGTATCAATAACTTGGCAGAAAGATGATAAAAGATGTTTGCGATGGCAATTGAACGGAATTAGAAGAGCGAGCGGCGGAAGAGAAGAAGAATTACCTGGAGACGATGTAGGTTAGGGTTTGGTTATGTTTATGGAAGCACCTGAATAATAAAGAGATTGAGATAGCAGCGACTAGCCAGAGGTCTGTTTGGGCTTTCCATCTAAATGGGCCGATTTAGTCCTGATCCAGCCCGCATAAGTCTCAGCCAATGTGTGGGGTTCTGGAGACGCTACCATGTACGGCGTTGCCGCAGCTCATGCGTCTTCCACGTGTCTGTACGCAAAAGTTTAATTTCACACAACCGCTTTTTTATATTGAAACTGGGAGATAGATGTTGGCGCGGCGACTCTTGGCTGAGTGGTGTCCCTCCGGTTCGATCTGTCGGTGGAGCTCCGGAGTTGATGCAGCGAGAAAGATGATGGGTCGGGTTGTTAGATTATTTTAATAATTAATTGGGATTATAGTAATTATACGATAATGTTGTGCTAATTATTCAATAAGTTATAATAAAGTGATCAAAAGAAGCTTAAATATGGCTTAGGGTGTATTTTCAGATTATGAAAACAATGCGTAGAAATTAAAGTTTAATTACGTTTTATTGAATGGCCGAAACGTAGTTATCTATAAGTTGTGCTCCCCATTGTAACTGGTCATAAAATATATTTTATATAAATAGAAGTCTTGTTCTATTAGAATTTTATCACTCTGACGCTTCTCCTTCGGAAAACATAAACTATTCCCATCAATAGAAATCGAGGATTCGATTGCGGTCAGATACTTTGGAAGATCCATAACTAGGAAAGATTTCATGGCTGCAAAAGGTACGCTTCCGTTTAAGTTTTCAGTGTTAAGGTTTTTTGTTCATAATTCTATGATTTAATCACTGTATTTGGATTGATGTATTCGGGATCGAAAACATCTAACAATTGGTATCAAGAGTCTCTTTGATTGAATCATAAGATTTACTGTTGTAATTTGGAACAAAAAAATCGATTAAAAATCAACCGGAGGGCTTCCCACGCCTGACGGCACTGCCGGCTGCGATTGGGACGGCAAGATGATGGTCGCAGCACGGACGAGGACGACTTGATAAGTGAAAAACATGTCTATTATTTCCATACTTTTTCACTCATGTTTTCTCTGATTTAGTACTAAAATATATCGTTTATGATACTCATGATAATGTTTCAGGTCTAAATTACAATTATCGTGACTTGGAGAAGTCTGAAGGAAATATGGCCAAAATAGGGCAGAAATGATGCAAAAGCAGCAGTTTTTGGACAGTCTGGACCTTCAGAGCTTGAGAAGCCTCCACATGATTCATCTGTTATCCGATTGAAGTAAAATAAGATGCATTGAAAAGTTAACTCAGAGGCCTACACCTTTTATGTTTGCATCAAAGGCTAATTCAGAGGCTACAAAGGTCAAAATCAACATTCGGTGCCATAAGAAAAGCAGAAAAATCAGGCCAAGCGATGCCACTCGACCGAGTAGACCCTCTCAAGTTCACCTACTTCGGACCACAACAGCCCAATCGACCGAGTAAAGACACGCCACTCGAACGAGTAAAAAGCCGAGACATGTCACTCGACCGAGTGACCTAGAAGGATCAGACTTTCCGACTTCGTTTTGAGACCTTTGGCTTGCCGGATTGAAACTCTATAAATACAACATGTGTTACCTAGGGTTAGGAGGACGAAAAATCAGAAGTAAAGCAGCCACTTTCATCCATCAAAAAGTCCTAGCCGCCACCCATTTTCGCCGGCCAAAGGAGGAGCTTTTGGACGGAACTTCGAAGGATTTGTTTTCATCATCATCATCACACCAAACTGAGTTTGTCCTGCTCTTTTCCTGTTTTCATTTCTTGTAATTTGTACTTTGGAATGATCTTTGTTTTCTCACTCGAAATGAGTGAGTAGTGTGTGAATGATAGGGATTCGATGAATCCCTAACACTTGTGAATGTTTAAACATGTCGAATTCATATTTTCATGAGAAAAATCGGATTGTTACGTGTTTGAATCCATACGAATGTGATGTGTATTAGGTGTTTGATAAATGCTTAATAGAATTGCATGCGTAGTATTACCTAGGGAAGTATCGAGAGATGAACCTAGACTAATTTAGGGATTAA
>JAWWMW010000288.1:21432-35204 GCA_035048345.1 Echeveria elegans | reverse complement strand
CAAAAACACTAAGTTAAAAAATAATACTTATAAATATTTTTGAAAATAAATTAATTTGATATAATTTTAAAATAATGGAATAAAAATTTAATAATATTATTATATTCATGATACAGACTATTGGTTGGGTCGTGGGAAGGTCTGAGTCTTCATCTGGGTGAACTAACTTTCAGTCCAACCCATCTGTCAGTCCATTGGTGTGCTGCGAAGACCCAAGTCCTGCTCCAAGTCTTAATCCACTGGTGCACTTGCCCTAAAAGGAGAAGGAAGACACACTGTAGTTGTCTCCTCCACATAGTAGTAGTGATGTAAAGGCACTCTCCCACATTATCAAATATCATATCTTCGCGAGGTGTCTAAACTAGTGCAACACAGTTGAAGCGTTGTTATACAATCAAGGTTCTAACTGTGACGTATTGGTTTACTCCAGATCTTGTTAAAGGCAGCCTGAAAATAGAGGAGCGATTGTATCTAGTAGTGGGGTGACTTAACACACCATCGGCGACGGTGCTGGGTTCGGAGGATTGTGAAGGTGTTGCAAGGTTCTGAAACGAGGTGAAACGCAAGTAAATAAGATAGTTTGACAGCTTGTATAAACATTGGGTAATCACATGTTTGAAAGTGTTGCTGAGTCACTTGAGGCTCGATTATGATTGTAGTATAAAAGTGTTTGATCAGTTTTTGAGAGTTTTGTGTTGAAGTGTTTTAGGGTTTTATTTGCATACGCCGTGGCATCAAATTTGACGAAAGTCAATATCGTGTGTCTTCGCTTACTGTGCAATCATGTGGATAGCTAAGTAGAAAAAAAAAACATGAATGTGTATTTCCATAAAACACCCAATGTAATCAACTCTTTTATAAATATAGAAAGTGATGTAGCGATTATCGAGAAAAAATCATCAACTCCAATGTCCAAATTAAAATTACAAAAAAGAAAAAAGAAAAAAAAATACACATCAATCGACAAAAAATAAACAATATATTACAAATAGAACTTTTCTTCAGTTTTCCATGAACAAAATCCAGGATTAACCCAAATTGGAAAATCCAATTAATTACAAACTGAATCCTGAAGTTACAATAATTTACCAATTTCACCCTCGTCGCACTTTCAAGTCCACCTCACCGCACCTCGTCTAAATTGTGCACCGAACGATCGATCCGAACCGATCACAATGCAGACGCTTCGACTACATCTGTTGCTATTCACGATTGCGCTGATATCAGCTCCCGTCCTCTGCGATCTGCTCATCTCCAAAGTCGATCGTCGCGTAATTTTTCCACTCAATCTTATAACCTAGCTAGCCACATATGCTTCATCGATCCGTTTATTTATGATTATCTAATCAGCCAGGTGCATAGAGTGAGTGGATATTGGATTTATAGGGTTTTTTGTTAGAGAAATTGGAGCTTAGTATTATGCGGATCTGGGCTGTTAGGTTGTTGTTGTAGTTTTGTGTTACTTATGGCATTGAGAAGCTTCACATTACTTAGGAGGTAGCCTGAATCGCTCTGTAAACTTTTTTTCCATTATGAATGTATTAGTGTATAGAGTGTAGGAGATTATGTTAAGTATAACTGTGTGTATTGCGATTTGTAGAGTGATCTCAATCCAATTGTTGTTTTAAGGCGTTTCATCACATGCTCGTGATTGTTTTTTTTCACTGGGGTCTCGCAGATCGATTTGTCATCTCAAGTTGTTCGCATTACTGCATCCCTGAAAGTAAGGGCTCTTTTAAGTTTTCTTCCTAACCTAATTTGCAATGTATTTCCATCATGTTGAAATGAATACGAATAGCGTCATTAATTTGGTATTAAAAACATTCTTTCTGAATCCTTTATGGTTGTTGTCTTGTGATAATGTAGGTGGTCAATGAAGGTCATAAAGCAGAATCCCAAGTTTTATTTGCTCTCGTTGAGCGTCAATCTGAGAATTTAGCATATATGTCAGTATCAACTAGCGAGGATAAGAGTAAAGCTAAGGGACCAGTAACTAGCTTGCCTCTTCAGATTTTACAACGTGAAGGAACGCCGGAAGGGTTGATTTTCTATTCAGCATCATTACCCAAGGCGTTAAACAAGGGTGAAAGCTTAACCTTGAGCTATTTAGCTGTGTACACACATGTGCTGAAACCGTTGCCTGAGAAGATCACACAGTCGGATACTCAGCTTGTCATCTTCCAAGACAGTGCACATTTCCTTGCTCCATATCCTGTCAAGACTCAGTCAGTCACACTTACTCTTCCAGGTGCAAGAATTGAGTCCTACAGTAATATTGAAAATACCAAGATTCAAGCCTCAGAACTTAAATATGGTCCATATGAAAATGTTCCTCCATTTTCGTATGTGCCTGTCGCTGTTCACTTTGAGAGCAACAAACCTTTTGCTGTTGCCCGGCAGCTAGAGCGGGAGATTGAAATTTCTCATTGGGGAAATGTGCAAATCATAGAACATTACAAGCTTGTGCATGACGGAGCTCAGAGTAAGGGTGAATTCTCCAGGTCTGTCATTTTCGTTTTCCATTTATGTCATTCTATTGTTATTACGTTATCAGTTTTTAAGACTATTTCCCTTTCCATGGAAATGCTACAGGCTTGATTATCAAGCAAGGCCACACCTTAAAGGCGCATCGGCATTCAGGCAGCTTGTGGCTAGGCTTCCCCCAAGAGCTCATTCCGTTTACTATAGGGATGAGATCGGAAACATTTCCACTTCAAACTTATGGAGTGATTTGAAAAAGGTCATAGCATATCAAATGGTCATTCTGATTTCTTTTGTATTAAATTTAGCACAGCTAACTTTCGTAATATTTGCAGACTGAGCTGGTGATTGAGCCAAGGTATCCAATGTTTGGTGGTTGGAAAACTTCTTTCACCATTGGGTATGGTTTGCCGCTGGAGGACTTCTTGTTTGTTTCCGAAGGAAACAGATTCCTCAACATCACTTTTGGTTGCCCTATGAATGAAGTGATCATTGACAAGCTGATTGTGAAGGTCAGTTACTTTGATTAGCACTGCGCACCTACATATTCATTTTTACTCGTGGTAGATTCATCAAGAGTGAGTGTAACGTTAGTTTGTCCGGTATAAAGCTAATGGCTTCTTGTTTTGTACAGGTTGTCCTGCCTGAAGGATCACAAGATATATCTGTTTCTGTTCCTTTCCCTGCCGAACAAGGGCAAGAGGTAGTTCATAAATTCAACTTCAAGCTTCTGTTTCTCATGGCACATTGATTCGGACTTGATTACGCGCGCCAATCCAATTTAGCCTCGCCATTATTTTTATCTTCTAATGCGTGTATTCTCGTGGTTTATTTTTCAGAAGAAATTTTCACATTTGGATGTTGTCGGTAGACCAGTGGTTGTCCTAGAGAAGATCAATGTGGTGCCAGAGCACAATCAGTATTTCCAGGTTACATTAATTTCTACCTCCTTTAGCAGCATTTGTTGCTTTTTTGTTATAATGTGTGAATGCATGAATAATCTGGGTTTTCGTACCTTTTTTCCAGGTGTACTACAAGTTTAACAATCTCTCTTTACTGAGGGAGCCATTCATGTTGATCGCTGGATATTTCATGTTCTTCATTACTTGCATCATATATGTGCATGCAGACTTGTCGATATCTAAACACTCTGCTTCTTACCTTGCAAAGCTGCAGTGGGAGGAGGTGAGGAAAAAATTCACGAATTCTGGATTAGTATTATATGAACCACTCGGCACTTGTGATTACTGAGAGTGGTTGTCATACTGACAGGTGCAAGCTACAGTTCAGCAAGTGCACAGCATTATCAGCAAATGTCTATTGATCCATGATAAGTTAGAGGCCTCGCTGAGAGATCTTTCTAGGACTGGTGATGTTCAGGTCTGCAAAGCTGTCAGAAAAGCAGCTGACAGTACCCTA
This sequence comes from Echeveria elegans, assembly GCA_035048345.1. Classification (NCBI taxonomy): domain Eukaryota; kingdom Viridiplantae; phylum Streptophyta; class Magnoliopsida; order Saxifragales; family Crassulaceae; genus Echeveria; species Echeveria elegans. The sequence continues at coordinate 31,304 of JAWWMW010000288.1, read as the reverse complement.
AAGGAACTCTCAAAGGAAGTCAGGCTTTTAATCACTTCCCTGCATTCTTCACCACAGGCGGCGCATGTGCTGCCTAAGGTAACAGTAACTAGATTTTCTTCACTGCCTGCTTTAATATATAATAACAACGAACAACTAATATACTGTAACTAACATTGCTGAAACATGATAATAGGTTGAGGAGTTGGCTAACAAGGAAAGAGAACTTCAAGAAAAGCTGATGGTGAAACACTCCGCCGTGGTTGACTCGATAGAGAAGAAGTCTGGTGGGGGACGGGAGACTGAGAATAAGATTGCCACTATCCAGCAGAAAGTTGCCGCTCTCAGATATGAAGTTGATGAGCTAATGGATGTCATTGACGAAATATAATATAGTAACTGGTCCGACTAATCTTGGGAAGTCATTTTCTTGCCTTGCTTGGTCAGAACTTCCCATCTAGTTTATTGGATCAAATTTTGTTTGAAACGGAGCTTAAACTATTACCCTTTAGAGAACCCGTATCACTTGGGAATGGAGAAAAACTAGTGACCGGATTACCAGACTCATCTGTTACCGGTTAACCAGTGTTATCTTACTAGCAACAGTTAATTTGGCCGCAACCAATCTGTTGCAAGTCCTTAGGTTCTGCCGTTATGGTATGTATTTCAAGAGAGCTGATACATCATCATGCAAAGGGAGACTATGATCATGTATCTTCCCATCCTGCTAGTTGTGGCTACCAGGTACATGTGACGTCAAATCTTTGTCCAACAGAGGTTAGTACAAATTGGACTTTCAATGTGGTTTTTCTTGGAACCTACCTTCATGCAGTTGTACTTTGTAGTATTCTTCTATTTAAGGACTCCTGTGATTGAAGTTGCTTTTCTCGTCGGCAACAATAGGAGGTTCAGAGACTTTCGTTTGAAGAGTGATTTGCCCTAGATGTTTTTTTTCCCCACTCAATGAAGGATTCCAGAACACAAAGGACTGTGACATTAGCCACTATGTCGAAGCTACTACCTTGATGCCTGGACGTCATGCGTTGCATGCATATGGGCAGTTACATGTTAGGGTCACCTAGATATTAGTAGTTACGGACAACACTAGTTCGAAGGATCCAAATTCGAATCATTACGGCATAGCAAGATTTCGAGAAGCTTCTTGATTGTTTAGGATTCGGAGAACCCTAATGAACTAATGTTGTAACATCACTGATCCTATAGAGACTGTGGAGCGTAATGATCATGACTTTGAAAGTTTAAAATCATTGGTATGATCAATGTTTGCAAAATGAATTAAAAAGGAACAGTAAATCGCACGTAAAATTGAAGGAACCTTACTAGCTTGACACGCTCCATTTGAATTATTGCATTGTAGAACAAGAAAAAATGAAAATGAGGAAAATGAGAAGTGAAGCAATAAATGTCGCATCTTCTTCCTTCTCATGTTTGTCTCATCACAAGTATCATAACATTGTTGAATTGATTTAACTTGGGGGACCAAACACGTTTAAAAAACTTGTTGTGTCCATTATTATCATGTTTACCTAACACAAAATGCTCATCCTAATCGTCCTTTGTGTCTCTATTTCATTGAATACTGGCAGCATCAACATAGTCTCGAATCCTCTCCTCCAACCTTAGTGGATGAAGAGCCACTTACGACATCTAAACCCGCCCTCAATCCATTTACAAATATCACACAAAGACTATCAACACACACTCCCTCTCTCTATTGTATTGTCAATCTCTCTGCTCCATCCATCCATCCATCCATCCATCAAAAAAACCAAAGACAAACCATAAAAACCTCCAACCAACTTTTCCCCATTTTCTTCTACACACCTCTCCTCTACTCCTCCTACTCCTTTGTGACAACAAAACACACATGACTCGCCCACTCCGACTACTCCTCTCATCACCATCACCGCCCCCTATTGATCAGGTCAACTCGGACTTCGTTGTCATCCTCGCAGCGTTGCTCTGCGCTTTGATCTGCTTTCTCGGTCTAGTTGCCGTTGCACGTTGTGCTTGCCTACGTCGTATATCCATCTTATCATCATCAGCTCCCCAAACTCCACATAACAATCCTCCTCCAGAAGCTAACAAAGGGTTGAAGAAGAAAGTCCTTAGATCCTTACCAACTCAGCCTTATTCGCCTGAGTTTGCCGAAGCTGATTGCGCCATCTGCTTGGCTGTATTTGCTGATGGAGATCAGATAAGAGTGTTGCCTCAGTGCGGACACGGGTTTCATGTTGCTTGTATTGATACTTGGCTTGGATCCCACTCTTCTTGTCCCTCTTGTCGACAGATTTTGGTCGTTGGGAGGTGTCGGCAATGCGGCGGTGGCGTGCCTTCTGAAGCTAGGAGTAAAGAGAGAGGAGAAGATGGTCAAACAGAGTACTTGCCGTGGGAACGATCAATCAGTTCATCATCCTAACAGGACTCAGATTCAGTTCATAAGAGACTGTTTCTTGTACTTTACTTAAGATGGATATTAAGAGCAGGAACAGAACAAGAACAGAGTAAAACAGAACAAGGAAGTTTAGTCTATCTAATCAGTCTGTCAGATGTTGTTGTTTGCAGTTGTTGTTTGGTTATCGGTAAATACAGATTAGGTAGCTGGTAGCTCTCATTGAGATTGTTGGATAAGTATTAATGTATTAGGGATTTAAGTTTGGCAGATTTTAGTACTTGTGATTGTAAACAATAGTTGTGGTGTACTCCTAATTGGCACCAAGAATTTGATACCTATAGCAAAATATTTTCTTTTTCTTTTTTGTCTTGAAAATCTTAAGACCTCTGTTTGATTCAGTTCAGTTCAATTTCGAGTAAAGGAAAAGAAATAAGTGGCACGACTCAATAATATGGGTTTGGAGCTAGTATGATAGTTGAACCTCATGTTCCGACCCTAATGAGTAGATCAAGGATGTCTTCGATTCGATGCTTTGAGTTTGTCCCTTATGATTAGATCCAGCAATTGTTTGTTCCATCCCAAGAGATTAGAGGTCGCTTAGACATATTCAAATATCAACGTCTAAGTTACTTAACGGTTAACTTATTTTAAAGAAAATAAGATGTTGTATTTGGTTGCTCAAGGAGATGTAGAACTGAAAATTTACAAAAGAAACATTTTATAAACCTTCTACCAATGGAATCTTATTATTCGCTTAATTTTCCATCTCATTTTTTCAAGAGCCAAACAGAGCGTAAATAAATGGGTAAAGCATTGTAAGTTGTAACTTTAATCTTTCAACTAGGAAATAAATTGATAGATAATTTTAGGGATTTTTATAGGGTTATAACCACAAGGAAAGACCCTTATTACAAATTGTGTATGCCTCTTTGAACAAAGACCGTATGATATTATTTAGTAAAGACGAAAGAACAGTTCACTATGTGCTCAACGACATAAGTAACTGCCGAATAAAAATGTCCTCGCCGCACTTTCTTACATATTAACACCATTTGTTAGGTATCTGTGCAAAGTGCTTTTGAATTTATATATGCAAGTTTGATGGTCTTTTTTGTTGGTGATTGGAATTTGAAGTCTTCTTATTTCCACTGGTACGGTACAGTCCATACAGCTAGTAAAAAAAAATCAAGGCTTTTGTTCTTTTGAGGGAAAAAGCATTGAGGGAATGTGATTCTCCTACTTTCCTACCTTACCTGCCTAGCTATTTTTCAGGCTTGATTTTCAAGTCTTGAAGAAAAAGAGCACATAACATAACATTATCAATGACTTTAGTCATTCAACTGAGGGGTTCAAGCATATTAGATTCACTCTCTCTCAAAAGCTATCTTACACAATAGTCTCATTGAAGTGGCTAAAATATCTTAAATCATAGTTTGCTTTTAATTTGGTTGATGTATCTACATTAATAATAGAATAACATCCTCAACACACAAATACCCACGAAAAAATTTGTCCCTTTTATCTGCACCACACGCCATCCACACGTATTTGTTCCTATTATTTCGTATTTGGTCGTATTTCTCCATATTTGTTTGTATATGACTTTTATTTAAATGTATGTAATATATTTGACAAGTTTTAATTATATTATCTGGGTTTCTGTCTTCTTAGACTGTATTTTACCAGCTATTTGTTAGTTAAATATATCTGGCTATATTATACGGAGTATTTGAATATTTTTAATCGTATTAACCGTACATGTATTTACCAATTGACATTATTAAAAGATAGTTAACGGGATTTGATCGGTTATATGAAAATACCTTAAATCAAACAATATGGAGAATCGAACGGAGATATAAATAAAATTGTATGTTCATGTCGCGGTCCCGTCGGGACGACGGACTCACCTCTAGTTGTTGAATAAGTAGTTAATTGCATACAAACTTTTTGATGCAATAGGTTCGTCAAGATCTTCACTAAAAACAAATTCATGAGGATCGGCTCTCATATCATCTGTGTTGAGTTGAGTTTGAAAGATTTCCCAATCCATTGTCTTTGAGTTCACGAGTTATATAGAGAAGAAACATGAAGCTTGGGATGTTAAGAGAAGACAAACAAGACTTGCTTTTCCTAAAATAAAATACTATAAAATTAAGGCCACAACACAAGACAAAGATGATGAAAAATAACACTTAATAACTCCACATTTCATTACAATAATAATAATTCAACCACACAATCCAATCCAACCCAAACCTAAACCTAAACCAACCAAACCCACTACATGTAATCTCATCACAGATCATGTTGAAAACAACCATCAACTTTTTTTTTCTTCATTACTTTACCTTTTTAGGGTTCCTTATGTTATGCTCATTGTGTTCATTAGGGTAGGGCTATAACCACAACAGCAAGGTAAAAGGTGTTCTTCCTCTTGTGTTCCCATGCATTATTATGTTTCTTGCGTGTTTTTGAATTTGAATCATGATCATTTTTCAGAAGGAAAGTTGTCTGGCTATCGACTAGAGAGTGAAGATCCAAGCCTCCTGTTGTTTGCATAAGTCTTACATTTGTGTGTCAAGTTTTTCTGTAGTCCAGTTTGGCCATATACCTGTAAAATGATTGCCATCCACCATCTGTACATCTCAGTGTTATCAAAATCGAGTGTTAACTCGTAAACTCGTACGAGTTTACATAGTAAAAACGTGTAAAAGCGTTGTAAAATCGTTTTTTTGTAAAATCGTTGGTCAACTCGATTTTACCTTGGTCAAACTCGGATAAAATCGACCGATTCGATTTTACGATTCGATTTTACCGACCAAAACGATTCAAAGTAAAAACTCGATTTTGACAACCTTGTACATCTGTGTTGCTGGTTACGTACAAATTATATTCCATTACAACAGAAGTGGATGATGCCTTCGACGTCCAAAGTAGTGATGCGCGCAATTCTGAATGGAAATGTGAAAAGTTCCACGAGGGCGAGTATATTACCTTGTCGTATTAGTTGTTATTCTCTTTGTTTAGAGACCGTTCAAAGAGGGTTGTGAATGCAAAAGTGGAGGTCCTACAAGCCATTGCTGCAATTTAATCAACAGAAAAAAAAATAAGCATTTCTTGAAGTTGATTACCCCTCAGTTATTTATTTGATGGAAATTCAGCACAAGGACACATGATATTCCAGCACCAATGGAGCTGCACTCTGGACAAAGTTCTGTTGGCTCATCTTAAAAGAAAATAGAACGAACATCTCCAGCAGAATGTACTTATTCAGTAGTAATAGAAACACCTGAATGAACCCTGCTAATGATGCAAGAAAAAAAAGGCAAATAGATTTCCAAAGATGGCAAAAATAAAGGGTTACATAAAGTACAACCGAAAGTTGGATACACACATAAGGTGTGACTGCGAGCTGGAAACAAATCAGCATATCCTAAAGAGTTCAGTTTCAACTTTCAAGTTCTAGGTTACTAATAGTCTGCACACTAAACATAATACATTACATCTCTAATAAGTTACAGACAGGAGGCGATATTAACTTGTGAGCTTAGTCAGTCATGATCTTTCCTACTTTTGGTTCCAAATTATTTCCACGGCATGCCTAGTTGGATGTTATTGTTGCTTGGGATCCCCATACCGTGCTGGTTTAGAGGGCTCCCGGAACCACCGCCCGAGGAGGATTCACTTAAGGATGCACCTGATGGGGAGCTGGTTGCTCCTGTATTGACCCCGACTAGGGGTTCATTATTAAGGAAAGGTGTAGGTTCTTTTTGGCGTGGGTTCTTTGTTTCTTTGCTACCATCCACATTGAAAGTTCCCACAATTACCTGGAAATTGATGGGTAAACGATGTTTCTATAAGCAAATTGTATGATCTCGCAATCTACACGACGTAAAAAAGATAGCAATATAACAAATTGAAGACACGGGCATTCAAAAAATGCAGTTATTCCTGGTCAATATGAGAAGAAGTTAACAAAGTCATCCGAACACGAACATGTTACACGTCAAACTGATGCACAACCACATACTCCCTAAAAAAAGGTTGCAACATTCTGTTAATGTGTAAATGAATCATTTGTTATGTTTTAAGGACGTCAAATTAGATACAAGGCAGTATAAATCTCACCTGAACAGGAGATGCAGCTATCAGTAGACCTGCCACCCCGCCACCCATGACTCGACCGTCTGGTCCAGACAATGAAACAGTTATTCCTCCGCTTCTCATTCGGTGACCATCAGTCTCCGTCAAGAAAAATGAACCAGATAGGGATAATATCTCGAATCGACCCTGAACAAGATATATATAGATCACAAAACAAATGAAAGTATGAAACACACAGGTGGGTAAAAAAACAAAAATATATATGTTCAAGTTACTCAATACCTATAAAAAAGTACAACATCTGCGGAATGAGACAAAAATGAAATATTTTAGCATAGGTAATCACATTTCAGTTTTAAATAACTTTCTCTGCTTTCTACTTACACATGAATATATATAGACATAACTATAGCATGTTATAGGCATACAAGATATAAAAGGAGGTTTAACTAGCTACCAGAAAAAATCTTTTGCTAGTAGATGTTTTTAATTTGTTATTATATCAAAAAAGTAATGTGTTTGATCAGATATTTATGTCTTGGTTTGAATTCTTGCGATAGGGTGGCTTTTTTGGCCCATATATGAACTAATCAGTCTTCATTAAGAGTCTTCTAGTAATCATAATGCTACTTTGCATACCGTTTCGGAAACAAGGTGACACACTATACATTTTTCATCCACATTCAATCTTTGGTAGTTACTATCCCGTTACACTTAACAGTCCTAAAAAATAGAAATACACATGGGATTTAACTACTAATTGAATGTCAATCAAAGTTCAGTAGCCATACCTCACAAGTTACCGTCCCACCAGATGTTGCTGGTTGACGAAGGGTAACATTTGATATTGCCCCACTGGCAGACAAAATGCACACTGCTCTAGAACCATGCTGAGAAAATGATAGAATTTTCGCTGATACATCCTGTGACCCACAAAAAACAAGAATGAGATTAAATAAAAGGTTCAATAGAATTAACTAAACCATTATAGGAAATGCGAGTAAGATTTCCAAAAGAGATATTTAAGCTTCTTGAAAATGTAAGACGAAATGGAGGCAGATAATAAGTTCTTCGAACGAAATAGTGAAGATAACAACAGGCAGCTGCGATGAAAATGGAAAAAAATAAAATAGGGATACACATTAGTACCTCTCCGATCTTGACAGTGATGATATGTGGGATAAATCCGATCCCAGTAGGTCCTGTGAAAAGAGAGAGTATTAGCTATTAGGGATACATAAATGAAACATTCGTCACAGTATTTATCACCCTCAAAGAAAATTTCTTGGCAGGCATCAGTCACGAACATGCAACGGGTCAAGCAAAACAGAAAACATAAGAACACAGTTTATCGAAATAAATTTTACAGTACCTAATAAGTCACGTTGTCAAAATGAAAAAGGGACGGATAAAAAACGAAGACGACAACTCTTTTGCCATACAAAGATGGAAATCAGAAATTTAAATTGGAAAATTGCACCAATGGTAAAATATATTTGATTAAAATTTGAGATATTAAATATACAGTCTCTGATTCATTAGCTCTATGAAGTATAAGCATAAGACATATCTATTCCCACATATAAAAACATATTTGACAATAGGCTGCAACCTTGGGAGTCTGATGTAAAAGTCACTAGGTACTAACTATTTGTCTTGAAACCCGCTATAAATCATTGAATACGTACCCCGAGTTTCCCTTTTCTTCTTGTTAACGGAACCAGGAGGTCTGCCCCTCTTTTTGACAGAAGTTGGTGAGAGCGGGCCACTTTCCGGAGGAGGAACAATTACATGAGCCGGCTGAGGTTGTGGAAATATTGCAGGTGACTGGGTAGCAACCGGAACAGCTTGAATTGGAGACACCACAGAAAACGGCATAGCTTCATCAGGCACATATTTCCTCGGCCTACCCCTCTTCCTCTTCATCATCTCCCCAGACCCAATATCCATATTCATGTTAATCCCATTATTTAGCCCAACAGCAGATTCAGCAGCTCCCCCATTTCCAGACGTCCCTTGATACGAAGGAGGCATTGACATCATAGGCTTGTACACAGTCCCACCATCAGAACCATATGCCACTCTCATGTTCTGTACGACCGGCTGTGGCTGACCAGAATGATGAAGTCCTCCGCCACTGCTACCATAAGCTTCCCTAATGGTCATAACTCCCGACTCACCTCCAGACATTTCTCCAACAGCTAAACGTGCTTAACCCACCTACAATTTCGACCGCAACATTACCTTCGAGTTCCGAATTTCAGCATTAAAGATCCAAACTTTAAGCAGATCAAACCTAAAAATTGGTGAAATTACCCCACCCAGAAACATAATTTAAAAGTAGGGACGCCCAAAAACCCTAAAGGTGTCCACTTAAGCAGATTTCCAAGCCCTAATTCACACACAAAAAAACCCAGCCTTTTATCCCAAATCCTCCAAACCCAGTAAAAGCTGGAAGCTGGAATCAAACCCCCAGCTGCCATATTATGCAAAATTGGGTAACTAGCTCGTATTAATTTCGACATGCATGCGCAGATCGAGCTGCGATCCCTTGAAAGTACTACTGAAACTGACACGAAACATAATTAAGAAACCTAAAGACAACATTTTTGAACACAAATTCAGAAATGAAAAATAATAATTAAATCTGAAATTAAATTGGAGTGAAAATCGGAGAGAATAGAGGGAGGGAATTAACTTACTGAAAATTCTGCGATAATATCTGGAGGGGAAAGATGTGATGAAATGAAAATAAATAAAAAAGGAGGCAGTGAGAGAGAGAAAAACTCAGATAAAATAACTTTATGTTAGGGTTTCATGACACCCCGCAGTAAACACACCCTTTTCTTCTTTATTTATTTATTGGAAAACAAACCAGACACATCTGTATACAATTATGACATTGGAAAACAAAAGTTATTACTAATATTATTGTCATTTTATTTATTGTTATTCATATTTTACTTCTCGGCTGTAGTATGGTACAATCACCAGATTCAAGCAGATATGCATTCAGGACTATTCGAACTCGAGCGCTCTTGATACTTAGACCAGGATTATAACCGCTAGGCTACCACCCCTTCTGCGACTGTTGTATTGTCTGACTATATAACTCAGTTGTTGCTGTTGTTATCACAGAATATGAAATAGAAATCACGCTTCCAGCCAGTGGCGGAGCCAGGAATTTCGATGAGGGAGGGCACCATGACTCGAACTCTCGAAGCAATTCCTCCAGTTCCTTTAGAGCTGAACTTGTCACTGCATTGTAATTTTTTGAAGATGTAGTGCTCTCCTTTGTAACTGATGACACTATGCCATGAACTTCCACATCTTCAATAACCTGTAATGATCTAATTTATCAAATGTGGAA
>JAWWMW010000288.1:0-21332 GCA_035048345.1 Echeveria elegans | reverse complement strand
TATCACTGCAGTGTGATTTAAACTTAAAGGTTCAAATGACAGGTATGTTCGGTTCTCAACTGGAATCTCATTGCAGTACTTGCTGTTTATCACATTATACAACTGAATAACACTTTCTTCTATGACATGAATCTCTGTGTAGATGCTGAGGCTTTCTGTGTTGAAAAGAAAACACAGAACACTCTTGAGGATATAATAGATAACTAAAGAAGTGTTGATTTCGGATTATGCATTCTGTCAATAGGCCTTCGGCTCTCCTACTCATGCCTATCTAGTCCTGCATTATGCATTCCTTTCATGCAAGAATACTGGTAGGGTTGGAAGTGTTGATATTGGATTTAGTTTTCCCACACTCGCTTTTCTTGTGCTCGTGCTTTAAGACTTTCCAAGCCCTCAAACATGTTCTCTATGGCTGAAATCTCATTTTTAGCAACTGTGGGTGTTTTCCCAACTACTGCAATTTTTGTTGGTATTCTCTGATTCGTTCAAGTCCTGCTGTGATATCAATCCCAATATCTTCAATTGTCTTGCGCAACTCTGCATTTTGAGTCTCAATTTTCTTTTTAGTGTTCTATACCCATCAAGGGCTTTTAGCAGTTGTTCTGAAAGTGTTCCGTTTCTTTCCTGCAGTGCTGCCGCATTACTTCCAGTGGACTCGGCAACTTTCTGACCATTGGCACCCTTTTTATCTTTGTATTCTGATGCACAAGTCTTTACTTTAGCCAAAAGGGATGCATTTTGAGCTTTCAAATCTTTTATGAGCTCCTCCAGTCCTTGAACTTCTCCAGCTTTTCTGGAGAGCTCCATGGCCATGACCTCCTTTTCCGTGTCAACGAACTCACTAGTGATCTCATCACTCACCGTGTCAACGAACTCACTATCTTCTCCGGTAACATCTCCGGTCAGATCCCGCCCCAAGTCGGCTATTTACTTTATTTAGAAACGCTAATTTTCCGTCACCTCACTAACCAAGAACACTCCGCCTCAAAATCACCACGAACCCTAAAATACCTTGAAAAAATTGTGCCAAAGTTTACCAGGCTGCAGCATGGTAAGCCCCTATAGTATTCGCCCTTGGATGTTAGTCTTAATTGAAAGACTTGTTCTTAATGTATTTCTGTTTATCGATACTACGTGCACGGTATTAGTAATTAGAAATAATCGAGGTACACCTCATTGGAGGGACTCGTAGTGCAAGATGTGTTGCTTGAGTGATGAGTGACGATGTCGGCTCACTCTGAAGCACATATGGTTTATTCTCATATATCGTATGACATGTTTGCATTTAATATTTCGTTGCATAAATTAGGGAGGTAGGCACAGGTGCAGTAGTATTTTGGAATGCTTTCTCTGAATTAATACAAGTTCAATTTTACTGCACTTTAAGAATTAGAATTAGTATCATCTCTTATGTTCGAATACATAAGACACAACATTGCTTAACTAGTATTTGCGCTGCGTTTTTGCTCTCTTGAGACAATCCTCGATTTTTCGAGTTATAAATTTTGTTTGACTACATCTTAACCACTGAAACTAATTCAACAACTATTAAGGGTTAAAAATACGCTTGTCACCTACTCTTTACCTCTGGGTTACCTAAGGGCTTCCGAGGAGAAGTTTTAGCCACTGCCACTTAATTAATTGAAGTTTCAATAGAACCTTAGATATGAAATGCCCTTTGAAAAATGGTCTCGTAGATAACCTGATTTGTCAAACTTAAAAATCTTTGGATGTTTTGCTCACATCAAGGATGTAAAGCTAGATCCAAGGTCTATCAGATGCATATTGCTTGGATATCAACCTGGTGTAAAAGGTTATAGGTTATGGAAGATTCTTCTGTGGTTAAAATAATTATAAGTAGAGATGTGGTATTTCATGAGAAAGAACTTCCTTACAATACTGATAAGAGTAAGCCTGATATAGTAGCTCAAGCTTGTGAACCTGAAAATACTTCTGGTCAGGTGGAGCCTGTAGAAATAGAATACCCTGATATTGAAATTCATACATGATCAGGAGGAAATCACACCTTCTGGAAAAAATCGGCAAGGAAATAATGCAAGAGGATCGGGTCATGGTTCATGACCCCAGGTGAAGGCCATGAAGGCACCGAGGAATTGCAACCTTCTGATATTGAACATTTGCAGAACTACCAGTTAGTTAGGGATAGAGATATGATAATTGTAAAGCCTAACCCTAGATACCCTAGCATGTCCTTAGTTGAATTAGTATACATGTTTTAGTTCATGCTTGAGGTTAAGTCAGTAGAACCTGGAAACTTTAGACAAACCATAAGTTCCAGAGGGAGTACCAAATGGGTGGAGGCCATGAATGATGAAATGAGTTCATTGAGAGTTAATGGCACTTAGGAATTAGTTAAGAAAACTGATAAACGAAAGCGGATAGAGTGTAAATGGTTATGTAAAATTAAAGAGGGCTAGTCTGGGGATGATCCTCCAAGATACAAGGCAAGACTTGTAGCTAAGGGTTATACTCAGTACGAAGACATTGACTATAAGGATTTTTTCCTCCTGTGGTCAAGTTTAAGATTATTAGATTTTGTGCTTGTTATGATCTGAAACTAGAGCAGTTAGATGTTAAAACGACATTTTTGCATGGTGAACTTGAAGAAATAAATTTAAATGTGCTAGTATGGGGAATATTTAGATCCCAAGTTTCCTGAACTTGTGTGTTTATTGAAAAAATCTTTGTCTGGGTTGAAATTGTCCCCTAGACAATGATATAAATATTTGACTCTTTTGTGTTAAGTATTGGATTTACAAGGAGCAATTATGATGCTTGTTTTTATTTCAGTGTATATTCTGCTTTATGTAGATGATATGTTGATAATTAGCAAAAGCATGCCTAAGAGAATTGAACTGAAAAGAGAATTAAACATTGAGTTTGATATGAAGGATTTAGGTGCTGCTAGGAAAATATTAGGAATGATTATTGATAGAAATATATCAAATCATATTTTAAAATTGCATTAGAAACCTTATTTAGGGAAGCTTGTGTTCAAATTTGGTGATCTAAATTCCATGCCAATTGCTCCACATTTTGTGTTAAGTTTACTACAATGTCCTAAGACTGAATCTGAGATGATTGACATGGAATGTATACCATATGCAAATGCAATTGGGTCTGTGATGTATGCAATGACAAGTACGCGTCCTGACTTGAGCTATGCTATTCTCTTGCTTAGTCGTTATATATCTAATCATGAAAATGAACATTAAAATGCTTTAATTAAAATGGGTAATTGCATACATATCTGACATTGTGTGTGTTGGTTTAAGTTTTGGAAAAAGAATGAATGTTGATGTGTCGTAAAGTGGTGTCACGATTACTTCAAACAAAATTTATAAGGAACTAGGATGACATAGTGTCGAACCCAAGGGAACGGTAAGACAAAGTTATGGTAACAAAGATGTAACAAAAGAAGACCAATGCTAAACTTCACCAATGATACTCATGAATTATATTGAATGATTCGTGAAATAAAGTAAAATGATTTCTAAAAGGTTTGATTAGTGTAGGACTAGATATCCAAATATGATGCAAATCTCACTGGTAGGATTTTCGAATTTTGAATCACACACATACATGCAACTTCTTTAGCATCACTGGTATGACGATAAAATTTTCATTGGTAGGAATTTTGAATTATTATCGTAGAACTCAACTTCTTTAGCATCATTGGTAGGAATTTGCTAATTTCATTGAATATGTTCTACTCTAGTCTTTTGTCGTTCGTATAGCCGCACTGGTAGGAATTTAAGTTATACTCCTTATTTAAGAATATTTAACCTTGTACATTACTAGTCTTGCCCTTTTCAGGAACAATTCTATCATGAGTTCATCCACTGGGATGCTTCCCCGCGAGTTTGAGTACTCATGAGGTTATGACAAATATTTTGTCAATACACTTAATCATGCAACACACAAGCGTAGGCTAAATATAACTATTTGAAGCAAAAATCATTTATAAAATGTATGTAAAGTTCGTTCAAATAATCATGAGTACTCAAGGATCCGTTAGACCCTTGTCATGAAGTTAGAACAAATTACTTTAAAAAACAAGATAGAGTTTAGAAATGCTCAATATAATTGCAGGGTCTTCGAGGTGGTGTTGCTTCTTCATTCTTCGGTCGAGTTGGAGTGGTCGAGCAGCTCCCCTTTAGGGAGTGGTCGAGCAGCTCCCCTTTAGGGAGAGCTCTCCTAAAAAAATCTTGATTTTTTTCTCAAATGCAATTCCCCTTTTATAGTGATCCATGTGCCTCCTCATTTCCTCATAATTGTGGAGTTTTAATGCCCATTTGTAACTCCTTTCTCATTATTTTCTCCATAAAAACCTTCATGATTGAGCCTTGGAAACCCTTCATTATGTTGGCTTGATTGTCCCATTTAGTAGCCTCCATGAAGTACAATTGATGGCTGAGTTATTGAGTCCCTTTAATGGCTATGTGGAATAGCCGTTGGTTTTCTGTCCATTCCTTTATCCTCGGTGGATTGGAATTTTTGCTCAATCGAGCTCTTGCTTCGTTCATTTAATTCGGTCGTGTTGAACCGTAAGTCATTCGGTAGCACTTGGTCTAAGTTCGACTGAATTTCGAGTACTTAAGTTCAGTCAAGTCAGCTCTCAGTGCGATCACATTGTGGCCTCGTTCATTCGATCAAGTGATCTTTTTGTTTGATCGACTCCTCTGGTTGTCCAATTCGACCGATTGAATCCTTCACTCGATAGCATCATTCTTCATATTTGAGTGTTGACTTTGACTATCCCGTTGACCGAGCATAACTCGACGTAAAAACCTCTGTTTTTGCTCGTTTTCTCCTCATTTTTGCTATGTTTCGTTCTATGTCTCTAGAATCATCATGAAGTGTATTTTATACCTAAAATAGCAACATAAGTGTAGAAAACGTCTGATTTTATATTTCAAATGTGAGAAATACAAGTGGATATATATAATACACCGATCAAATGTGCTTGAGTTGATTGGTTATGTGGATGATGATTTTGCTAGTGGTAGGGATACTAGAAAGTCTATTACTGCATGTGTTTACCTTGGGAAATAATTGAATTTCTTGAAAATCTCAATTACAACCTTTAGTTGTTTTGTATTCCACTGAATCTGAATATATTGCTATTTGTGATACTTGTAAAGAAGATGTGTGGATGCAAGGGATACTTAGAGAGATATGTTTGATTGATAAGAATATTGTGATTTTCTCTGATAGTCAATTAGCTATACAATCAAGTAAGAACCAAGTTTATCATGAAATAACTAAACATGTAAGTATAAAGTTTAATTTTATTATAGAATGTATTGTTGCGGGTGATGTTTTCTGATGAAAGTTCCAACAGCAAATAATCTCGCCGATATGGAAACTAAACTGGTGACTAACTTGAAGTGCAAGCACTGCTTGAAACTTTTATACATTGAGTAAATACATGTACTGGAGTGATGAAGGGGATTTAGGTTATATGCACTAACACAATAAATGGTGGAGGGTAAGGCTTGATAATCAGGAAAGCTGCGGAAGTTGGAAGAAGGGAGTGACTTTTGCCGATGGAATGAGGTTGCTGAAAGGTAACTGAGATAGCATGGTGCTAAAGGGATTGAAGAACCTGAAGCTCAGTTTTCAGGTGGAGGTTTGTGGTGTTTTGAAGCTGCCTGCACTTCAGTTGGGGTTGTTTGGCCCAATGGCTCAGCCCAGCCCAGAGGAGTCACACAGATGGCGTGAGCATGATATATAGGCTTGCTTCTTCTGCTCTCAGCCATAGGATGAGGGAGTGATCAAAGGGTGGTTGAAAGATGCTATAAAAGCATCGCTTCGAGACAGAGTCGTGATCTTTTTTTCTCTCGCTCATCTCCGTCAAGGGTTTCTTCTCCGAAAAAGAAAAGCAGTGCATGTGATAATTGGTGGTCTGAGCGAAGGGTTAAGAAGGGTTGAAAGAGTGAATCTGGCCAAGATCGGAGCAGGTTGAAGTCTGATTCAGCCTAGGATCATTAGGTAGGAAACTGAAGCGGTGTAGGTCTTCAGTGAGGCTAGATCTGGAAGTTTTTTACCAGGGTCTATTGTTCCGGTTTACTATAGTTGTACAAAATATTTTACCGGCAACTTTAGCTGAAGTTTAGTGCATTTAACCGAGCCTCCGACCTCAACATGGAGAAAAGACATATTTAGGTAGTATAACCACTAGAGAAACCTATTTATGTCATCTTCTTTCTGTTGTTGGCTTGTTTAAGTTTGGTGCAAATCTTACATTCATATGAGGCATATATATATATATAGGACAAGTTCATAACATGTTGAAATTGCATTAAAAGTTGATTCTTCAATAGCGTAGAATCACTATACATTTGGTACAAGAAGGTGAGATTACCAACCAGGTGATCCGATGGAAGATGAGTGGGAATATGATTGGAACAGTGTTATAGATAGTTATTACTATGGTCATGAATGGGATGATTGTGATTTATGACTATGACTATGACTATGGATGGGATGATGATGACATTGTGCATAGAGATGGATGGGAATGACTCTGATGAATGGTACTCCCTCCGTCCTCTTTTGTTCTGTACATTTGGCACTTGGGCACGGTTTTTAATGTATATTTAAGGTGTTGTGAGTGTTGTGGGTGAGTGAGTGTTGTGAGTATGAGAGAGGTGTTGTGAGTGTGAGAGAGTATGAGAGAGGTGTTGTGAGTGTAAGAGGGTGAGAGAGAAAAAGTAGGAAAGTGAATAGTAATAAAGTAGGAAAGATAGTGTATTGAGAGAAAAAAATGATTATGTGAGTGATAGAATAATGTAAAAGTAAGAAAATGAATAGTAATAAAGTAAGAAAGAGAGTGTATTGAGATAAAAAAATATGAGAAATAATTACTATAAAAGGAAACAAGAAGAACATAAGGGGACGCCCAAAAAGGAAAGCAGGAAGAACAAAAGAGGACAGAGGGAGTATTGATCATTGTATCAATAGGATTTGTATTCGAGTCTTTTGGATGCATCTCCACCTTGACTTATAAGAATATCTTGTCATTATACGATGTGGGGATAATTTTAAAAAAAATTCAGTATGCAATGCAAGACTGCAAGTTGTCAACTGCACTATTATACTCCTATAACTTTGGTTTAAACATTAAAGTGATGTCGTTTAGAAAAAATGTTTAACTACCGCAAGTAGTGTTATAGATAAAATTTAACGTTGTTCGAGCGACTATTTGGAACACTTGGGGTCTGAATCCAGCTAATGAAAGTGTACTTTGATCAAGTGCATTTTCCAATGAATTTAAGATATAACTGATTGTTTGAATTTGAAAATCGGTAACTAAACTTGAATATCGAAGTACATGCCATTTTTTAGTGTTTTAATTACCTAAGCTGAAATGAACTTGATCGATAATGTGTAATCTATTGTTGAAACTAAAGGTGATATCATTAGCAAAAATAACTAATTAAAGTTTTTATTTCTACTGTTATAGACAGTTTACTTCATTTTTTTATAATTAAAAAATCATTTTAAATGTATGAGTTGAATAAGTTCATGAACTTCAAAGTTAGCGCCTTAGATTCTTAAGTACAATAATGTATTGTATCTCTTACACTAATGGGGAATTATATTGAGAAATATAATTGAAGAAATGTCCCACATCGTCTAGAAGAGAAAGAAATGACTAGTTTAGATATAGATATGGAACCATGACTCATAAGTTTGAGCTTTTGAGTGGGACGTGTATGAAGCGAGTGGGACGTGCGGCCTGATCTAAGGCGTAAGAATAGAAGTATCCCAAAGTGAAGAGAGACTTGCCATCTAACCGTATCCGTGTATATGAGCTGGTCGAAATTCAACAAGTATTCCCAAAATACAAAATATATTTCGACTTGCTGTAATTGGCTTCTTATCCTGATCATGCTTATATATCTGAGGACAGGTTCCCAGTTGATCACACACTCTAGACTATAGTCTATATAGGCTTGTTAACAAGAATAATGTGCATAGCTGCAGTTGTCTGGTTAGCTCATCCTATCTATCCTCTTATTCTGTTGGATAACAGAGATGAGTATCACTGCAGGCAAGTGAACACTACCAACAACTTAAGTAATTTTTCTTTATTATTTTTTTACCATTTTTTCAGTTTCGTATGTTTAGAATTTTCTTTCTTTTTTTGGATTTGTTGCATTCATGTTGAAAGGCCTACGAAGGCGGCAGAGTGGTGGGATGGCGGTGAGATCTTGGGCGGAAGGGATGAAGTCGCTGGTGGAACATGGCTAGCTTGCTCCAGAGCTGGCCGGGTAGCTCTCTTAACAAATGTGCTAGAGCTGCACACTAATCCGGATGCAAAAAGTCGCGGCCAACTCACATCTCGTTTTCTGCAGGTGATAAATATATACTTCCCTACCAAGTACAGAATCTAATACAAGCTAGTTACCAAATACAGCCTATTATTCAGCAGCGTCGTTTGAACCATGTATCATTTCCCAATGTCATCTCGATTTCTTGATGAGTTAAAGTTATTGTTTCCAATGTAGGGTGCAATGAGTCCTAGGGAGTTTGGGGAGGAGATTGCGAAAGAGGCACAAGAGTACAATGGGTTCAACCTTATTGTAGCTGATCTGTTTTCAAGAACCATGGTTTACATTTCCAACAAGCTCCAACACAACCAGTCCATTGTCCGTGTCCAGGAAGTGTCTCCGGGCATTCATATCCTTTCCAATGCAACTCTAGATTCCCCATGGCCCAAGGTATCAATACAACAATTGAAATTGTATAAAATCAATCAAGAAACATACAGATGTCGAAACATAAAGATAAACCAATACATTTTAAAAAAATTAGGAAAATATTTTACAAGAAGTTTTTCAAAATAAATGAGATAACTTGGTTGACATTCTGAAATTGAAACTATGTAGGCAATCAGGCTAAGGGATAGGTTGAAAGAAATGCTGGCACAAACTGGTGATGAAGAAGTGGATATAAAACTGATGGTAGAGTGGCTACTTAAAGACACGACAAAGGCGGATGTAAGGAAGTTACCAGGGATATGTTCGAGTGAATGGGAGCATGCTCTTAGCTCTATTTTTGTCAAAGTAGAAACACCATTGGTACTAATTAAACGCTGAAATCTCAATATCTTTTCATTCTAAACAATTTCATACATGCGAATTTTTATTTATGGAATGTTAGGGGATTTATGGGACTAGGAGCATGACGGCAATGTCAATCAAAGGAGACAGAGAAGTGAGCTTCTATGAGAAGTACGTTGAAGATGAGACATGGAAGGAAACATGCATCAGTTTTCAGATCATGTAGAGAGCTTTTGAAGGAAATGATAGGCTAATTGAGCTATATAAAGCCAATGTGGAGTTCAAACTCATTGACCTGTAAATATTGCTCTTTACTTGTAACAATAAGGGCCTAGCCCTCTACTGTCGATATAAATAAGTTACTATAAAATGCCGAATACTCAGATTTGGTTGCGTACATAATAATAAAGGTGCACAACACAATTACAGTATACAGACACAGATACCAAACTTTGAGACTGAGCCAAATATCTCTTCTTCTTTTTTTGTTATAAATTATCTGCAAATTAAGGAAAAATGTTTTCACGTGTGATCCATATGTTGGGGCCCATATCAAAGAATAATACAGTACTATTTCCATGCATGCAAATTGCAAGTGTTAAAGTAGATGTGGTACACACGCTCTCATCACTTCCTTCTCTCTTATTTTACTAATAAATTCGTTCTAACGACTCAAACATAATTATAATATATTTATATTCGAGGTGGAAACACATAACGTTCGAAGTCTTGTTTTCCTTCCCTCATTTCCATCAGCAAAGCTGTGGATATTTATCATCTCCTACGATTTTCATGCAGGTCACTTCTCTTATTTTTATGGTCAGTCGTTGGAGTTGAAAATTTGTTTTAGTTTTATTATTTAGGAAAATACTACTAATTTGTTTATCTACTTGTGGAAGACTGATGTTGTTTGGTGTGAGTCCCCGTGTTGGGGTTTAGTGACATTCAAGAAAATGCACTGCTTCCTCTTTGGATTCCGGATTCCGGATTCCTTTATTTTGTGCTGTGATTGAATCTGATTCCTTTGTTTTGTTTCTTTTTACATTCTTTGGGTTGTTGGCGAGGGGTTATGTCTCTTACAATGTCTTGAGATCTTCTTCTGTTTGTTGGCTCTGTGCATATGATACTGTTTGGCTCTTGGCACATTCCATCGACACATTTTTTCTCTTTTGGTTAAGCTGACGTCCATCCTTTTCTACAGAAGAAAACACTGTCAGCACTCTTGGTCGACGTCGTGCTGATCATATGACTCTTTGTGGTTCTGATAATTAACTCTCAACGTATACTGCGATTCTGACCTCAATCCTCACTGTACAACAGCTAACTTCTCCGTTCAAAGGATGAAGTTAGTATATAGTAACTGATGATTAACTTTTGCAGGCATTTCCACGGCATTCACCCTTAGCAGTCCACTTGTCAACTTCAATTTTGAAACTGTTGGAGAATGGTGAACTTCAAAGAATCCATGACAAGTGGCTAACAAAAAAATACATGCAACGTGGAAAATGCAGATATTGAATCACACAGACTCCACTTGAAAAAGCTTTTGGAGACTCTTTCTTCTGTGTGGATTAGCATATATGCCCTTATTGTGCTCATAGTCTATTTCTCCAAGATTATTCGACGGTTCCGCAAACCTTCTCCTGTTGAATCTGATCGTCCCAGGCGTCTTCAGAAACTAATATCAAATATTGATGAAAAGAAAGAAGCAAAACAAGGCGGCAGCAAGAGACGGAGAACGGATGATCAACCACTGAATGATATACTTCTGAGGATGGTTTGAAAGATGTGAAGAAGCAAACACATATAGTCATCAATGCTTAATCAGACGTGTGCTTACACACAATATTTCCGGTAGTTTACTTGGTCGCGAGGCAACTGAGGGTTTTTCTTTATCTAAACTAAGTATTCAAATGCGTATGTAAGCTATAAATAATAGAATTGGATGAGAGGGATGTATTGTGGTCGGCTCAAATATGAATTCTCTAAAATACACCTCCCTCCCTCATTAATTATAAATGTGTCATTATCTTTAATTAAAAATTTAAAATAAAAATAAAAGTGGAGTGGAAAATATTGAAAATCTTGATGAAAATAGAATGAAGACATAGGAAAATTCCCGTTGAAACGACGGAAGCGCAACTAGTGCATAATAATTTATTTGAACTGTCCTAATAATCGATCACTAGTAATTCAAGTGGACCGACAGTGGTGCAAATGAGCCAGCAGTCCACTTGTGCAAATGAGCTCGAGCTCGATTAGAGCTTGAGCTATGTTCTTCTACTTTCATGGTGTCACTTACCTTTTTCCGTTACCTACCTAGTTATTTATCAGGTTTGATTTTCAAGTCTTGAAGATAAAGAAAAAGAGCACATAACTTAACATCAGCAATGAGTCATTCAACTGAGCTTCAAGCATTAGATTCCCTCTTTCTCTCGAAAACTACCTTATACAAAAGTGTTTCATTGAAACGGTTAACAATGCTCAAAACATAGTTTGCTTGATATTTAGTTGAACAAGTAGTTGCTTGCATATGAACATTTGACGCACTTGGTTGGTCAGGATCTTCCTCTTGTTGCCAAAATCCCTATGTAGGGGATGCGGTTCACTATAATTAAAAATGTTCTTTTTTGTTTAAGAGGATCGGCTTTAATATCATCTGTATAGAATTTCAACGAAAAAATCCAAACATTAGTGTCAAGTTTTGCTATAATCTTCTTTGGCCATATGCATGTTTGTTCATCCATTTGTAAAATGCTTGTCTTCCCCAGTCTGTACTTCTGTCGCGAGTTATTCTTGTACAAACAATATTCCATTACAAAGTGAAATGATGCCTTTGACGTCCACATTAGTGATGCTCGTGTTTCTGAATGGAAATGTAAAAAAGTTGCACGAGAGAGCGAGTATATTACCTTGTCTTATTAGTGTGTTGTTCTCTTTGTTTAGAGACCGTTCAAAGAGTTATGTGAATGCAGAAGTGGATGTCCTACCAGTACCAGCCATTGTTGCTCCTATGTAATCACAGAAAAAAGCAGCATAGATACCCCCTCTAACCTTGACGGAAATTCGACACATGTACATTGGCTCATTGGCTCAGTGATGTGTTCTAGTGGTAAGAATCTTGCCTTGAAAGTTCAAAGTCAAGGGTTCAAACCTCACTTATGACATAATGGGTAGGAGTGAAACTCTTTGATCCGCTTTATAAAAAAAATATTGGCTCAACTTACAGAAAAAAGCGCGAACTTCACTAGCAAAATGTACCAATTCAGTTGTAACTTCATTAGCTATAATTCAGTTGGAAATTTCTGAAACTTAATACAAAAACACGAACCCTGCCAATGATGTAAGAAATAAAAAAAGAACTCTGAATAGATCTCCAAGGATGGCAAGAATTAAAAGCTACATAAAAATACATTGGAAAGATACACACATTAGGTGCGACTGCGAGCTGGACACAAATCAGCATCCTACAGAGTTCATTTCAAGTTCTAGGTTACTACTAGTCCGCGCACACATCATATTACATTACATCTCTAATAAGTTACAGACAGGAAGCGGTATTAACTTGTGAGCTCAGTCAGTCACGAGCTTGTTCTACTTTTGATTCCAAGTTATTTCCACGGCATGCCTTGTGGGATGTTATTGTTGTTGTTTGGTATTCCCATACCATGCTGGTTTAGAGGGCTCCCAGAACCACCACCAGATGACGATTCACTTAAGGATGCACCTGATGGGGAGCTGGTTGCTCCAGTAGTGCCGCCAACTAGAGGCTCATTGTGAAGGGCAGGTGTAGGCTCTTTTTGGCGCGGTTTTTTCATTTCTTTGCTACCATCCACATCAAAAGTTCCGACAATTACCTAAAATTGATGTAAAAGACAATGTTGCAGTAAGACAATTGTATGATCTCACAAATTAAAGATTTACTAAAGATGGCAAGGAACATAACAAATTCAAGACACTGGCATTCAACATGCAACACAGGCAGTTAATTCTGGTAAATATGAAAAGTTAGTGAAGTCATCCGAACGTGAATACATAGATAATAACCCACGAACAGAACTTCTAGGATGCCAATGTGAAAATCCATGCATGCATGAATGTGAAACCGAGCAATTTAAATACACAGTTACCACATGATGGCGCATGAGAAGTACACGGATAAAAAACATATTAACGCCCAAATGATGCAGAACAACATACTCCCTAAAAATGGTTGCAACATCATCTACTTTAATGTGTATATGGATAGTTTTTATAGTGTTCCAGGACCTCAAATTAGACACCAGGCAGTAAAAATCCAACCTGAACAGGAGATGCAGCTATCAATAAACCTGCCACCCCACCACCCATGACTCGGCCATCTGGTCCAGACAATGAAACAGTCATCCCCCCGCTTCTCATTCGATGACCATCAGTCTCCGTTAAGAAAAACGAACCAGATAGGGATAATATCTCGAATCGACCCTGAACAAGATAGAGACAAATCACAAAATAAATGAAACAAATAGGTGGGTAAAAAGTATGTTCAAGTTACTCAGTACCACTTAAACGTTCAACATCTGCAGAATGAGACAAAAAATGAATTCGAGCATGGATTACTTCACATTTCAGTTTTAACATCACCTTGTCCGCGTTCTACTTACACATGCATTTAAAGAGACAAAACTCCAGCAGGTTAGAGGTATACAAGATATAAGAGGAGGTTTAAAATGCTAGCAGAATTTTTTTGCAGGTACATAGTTTTAATTTGTAATTAAATAAAAAAGTAATGTATTCGGTCAGATACTTATGTCTTGGATTGAATACTTGAGGTAGGGTGGCTTTCTGGCCCATGAATGAACTAATCTGTCAAGATTCTTCTTCAAAGGTTTTCTAGTAATCGTAGTACTGCTTTGCATACCGTTTCGAAAACAAGGTGACGAACTACACATTATTTATCCGCATTCAATCTGTGGTAGTTCACTATCCCGTTACACCTTCAGTCCCCAAAAATAGAAATATACGAGTGTTTTAACTTGTAACTGAATGTCAATCGAAGTTCAGTAGCCATACCTCACAAGTTACTGTCCCACCAGATGTTGCTGGTTGACGAAGGGTAACATTTGATATTGCCCCACTGGCAGACAGAATGCACACTGCTCTAGAACCATGCTGAGAAAATGATAAAATTTTTGCAGATACATCCTATGACCCACAAAAAATAAGAAAAATATTAGAAAATAGGTTTAACAGAAGTAACCCATTTTAGGTAATGCAAGTTATCTTTCCAAAACAAAAATTTATGGTTGTCGAAAATATAAGACGAAATGGAAGTAGATAATAAGTTTTTGGAACGAAATAGTGACAATAACAACAGGCAGCTGCGATGAAAATAGAGATACACATTAGTACCTCTCCAATCTTGACACTGATGATATGAGGAATAAATCCGATCCCAGTAGGTCCTGTGAAAAGAGAGTATTAGGGCTGCATAAATGAAACATTCTTCACATTATTTATCACCCTCAAAAAATATTCTTGGCGTATCAGTCACGTACATGCAAGAGGTCAAGGGAAATAGAAAACAAAAGAAGACAGTTTATCAAAATAAATTGCACCCGATAAGGCACATGTTAAAATGAGAAAGGGGCGAAGAAAAAACGAAGACGACGACTCATTTGCGTTACAAAGAAGATGGAAATCAGAAAACTGAACTGGAAACATACTGGCAAATAGAGCTATCAAATACTGAAAACTCAACTCTTTAACATTACCATTCAACCTGGCAAGAGTCCTAAAGTTGGCGCAAAAATTAAAAAGGTTGTATTCTTGTTTTGGCCATACTGTTTACATCTAATTTCAGTTTTCTTGCATCATTGATAAAATTTAGTTGACTGAAATTAGAGGTGTTAAATCTATATAGTCTCAGATTCGTCAGCTCTATGAAGTATAAGCAAAAGGTATATCTATTCGCAAATATACATATTATATTTGATTATAGGCTGTAACCTTGGGAATCTGATGTAAAAGTCGCCAGATGCTAACTATTTCCCATGGAACCAGATAAAAAATCATCGAATACCTACCGCGAGTTTCCCTTTTCTTCTTGTTAACTGAACCAGGAGGTCTGCCCCTCTTTTTCACAGAAGTTGGTGAGAGTGGGCCGCTTTCAGGAGGAGGTACAATTACATGAGCAGGCTGAGGTTGTGAAAATATTGCAGGTGACTGGGTAGCCACTGGAACTGCTTGAATAGGAGACACCACAGAAATTGGCATAGCCCCATCAGGCCCATATTTCCTCGGCCTACCCCTCTTCCTCTTCATCATCTCTCCAGATCCCATATCCATATTCATATTAATCCCATTATTTATCCCAACAGCAGATTCAACCTCTCCCCCATTTCGAGACGACCCCTGATACGAAGGAGACATTGACATCATAGGCTTGTACACAGGTCCACCATCAGAACCATAAGCCACTCTCATGTTCTGTAGGCCCGGTTGCGGCTGACCAGAATGATGAATTCCTCCACCACCACTACCATAAGCTTCCCTACTGGTCATAACCCCCGAATCACCTCCAGACATTTCTCCAAAATCTAAAGTTGCATAACCCACCTACAATTTCAACCACATCATTACCAGTATTCCAAACTTCAGCCTTAAAGACCCAAACTTTAAGCAAATCAAACCTTAGAATTGGTGAAATTGCACACAACCCAGAAAAATAATCAAAAAGTGGGGAGACCCAAAACCCTAAAGTTGTCCACTTAAGCGAAATTACAAGCCCTAAATCAAACAAAAAAACGAACCTTTAATCCTCAAAACCCAGTAAAAGCTGGAATCAAACTCCTAGCTGACATATTATACAAAA
This sequence comes from Echeveria elegans, assembly GCA_035048345.1. NCBI lineage: Eukaryota > Viridiplantae > Streptophyta > Magnoliopsida > Saxifragales > Crassulaceae > Echeveria > Echeveria elegans. The sequence continues at coordinate 5,387 of JAWWMW010000288.1, read as the reverse complement.
TTGGGTAACTGCTCATATTAATTTCGACATGCATGCGCAGATCGAGCTGCGATCTCTTGAAATTACTTATGAAACTGACACGAAACATAATTAAGAAACCTAAAGACAACATTTTTTGAACACAAATCGGTAACTAAGACACAAATTAGAGAAATGAAAAATAAGAATTAAATCTGATATTAAATTGGAGTGAAAATCGGAGGAGAGAAAGGAAAAAGAATTTTTACTTACTGAAAAGTCTCCGATAATATCTGGAGGGAGGAAAGATGTGATGAAATGAAAATAAATAAAACGGAGGCTGTGAGAGAGAAACTCAGATACAATAAACTTATGTTAGGGTTTCATTACAGCATAGCATCAACCACAAGTGAGAAACCTTTTCCTCTTTATTTATTATTTTTTATTGGCAAACAAACCCACAAAAAGATGTGTACGTTGAAGAACAAAAGTACTGAGTAATTTATTATTATTACTTGTCTTTGTTGCACAGTTTTTGATTGTGCGTTTTTATTTGAACTTTCAATTGGACAATGAAAATGATACATCAAATTTGTACAATTTTATAATATAATATTGTAATTTTCCATATATCTTCGGCAAACACCAATTGAATTCCAAACTATTATGATTGAAAGTTTGAACCAATATAGATTGGTAACTGCCAAAAGGGTTCACCAAATTACATATAGAGAGATTATTATTATTCATTTATTTTCAGATTTTGTAGGACTGTTGTGCTGTCTGGTTATGATCTCAGCTGTTTCTGTTTGTGTCACAAAATTGGAAACTGGAACAAAAATCAAGCTTCAGCTGATGATCAATGGTTACAATGGAGTAACATTTGGACTGAACTGAATGATATAGTTACGATATAATGATACATGCCTAAAAGGGAGAATCCAGGCGATCATGGGGTTTTAATCTAAATTGAAAGTGACTTTGTCAGTTCTTGGAATGGAAGGTATGTGGAATTATAGGCCCAGTTGCTCAGCGAACAGCAAGTCTTTCATTTCTTGTAATGATGTATTTCTTATAATTCAATGTGACATTTACACATGAAAATAAAATAAAAATTTAGCCATTGCGCAGTAAAAAACCATCTGCCAGCGCCTTCTGCGAGACAAATGATAATTTCTGTCTAAATATATAGAGAGAGCTGCCGGGGGCTCCATTCCCTTAGGTTCAGCCCACCTCGCCGCTATTATAATTTCTTGTAATTGTTTCCGTTCCTTTTCCAAGTAGACGTCAAACTCCTTGAATTCTTCTATCTTTTCCTCTATTTGTTTCATCTACTCAAGAGTAGAATGAGTCTCAGATGATTTTCATCTTCAGAGCAGAGTTAAAAGGGAAAGCGCAGAAATTGTTGGAAATTGTAAATGTCAGGACCGTGAATAAGGGCGACACTGACCTGCACATCTGTAATGGACATGATTGCCCTCTCCAAATCTTTTTGTTCTTTCTCGAGTACAGAATTTGCATTTCCATGAACAACATCTGCAGTACCTGAACCTGAAGCCTTGTCACCATTCGATGACATTTTGGAAACTGAAGAAACAAAACCATCGAGCCATTACAATGTCTTTTTTGAATTTGCAGATGCATAAAGGAAATCTTACCTTTGCTTGTAACATCATTGCTGAGAGAACCCATCCCTTGTTTGACTGGTAAATGAATTTCCTTCCGACAAAGCAGTTACAGCTACTTCCACAGCAGACTCTGCAACCTTTGTTCCTGCGAGAGCTGATAGGAAAGCAGCCTGTGGGAAAAAAAGCATCAAGCATACACTTCAAAGATACAGATAAGAGCATGTACACTGGTGCCGTTTGTAGCACCTCCTCCAATCCTTTTTAACACCTCCAAACCAAGCACAACAATGAAGAGGAGGTGCTCTCACAAGTCACAAGTGCAACTATGCTCTAATCATGCCGCTATTGGGTATAAGATAATTGCATTCCAAGAAGATACACACACACTCTAAGATAGGTAACAAGCTGGCAACAACATCGTGTGGTGCTAACTAAGGGTGCACAAGGTCATACCACATGCAAGAGGCTGTTTCTAAATCCAGAAAATCACTGACACATTTGAAAACAAATAGAAGACAATCCATATTTTCTATGTTTGAACACCAATAGAGTGAACATACCACTTTAAAATAACTCTATTGAACCATTCATAGCAGCGCCATCAAGGGATTACTAGCATCAGCAAGTGGGGTTAGATGCATTTTCTTAGGTTCGCTTGATGTCTCATCAAAGTCATGACCAAAATCCTGGTCTCCTAAATTATCAAGATCTTCAGGACCAAGTTGTCTAACTAATTCCTGGCCGATAGGAAGTTTAATAAAGCGAGTGACACAGTCTTTCTCAGTCATGCCACCCCCAACATGTTCTGTCACTCTCCTCCAGTCATCCCCATAGTGGATAACAGCCTCAAGGAGGTGCAAAGTTTCTTAATCAGACCAATTAGACCTGGTCTCCTCATTGATATCAACCCTTCTGAAATCAGATGATATGATTCCCGTTTGATAGTTTCCACGGACGTAGCATCTTGCACAAAGTGTTAAGTTATACTGTTTCACAAGTAACAATCCAAAATTCAGATACAAATCAAAAGAGCATGTCTCGCCCACGAGATAACTAAAATCTGATGTTTCCCTTGCAAGTGAATAAAGTTGTGCATCAACAAGCTTAGACTTCTATAAACAGTGAATAAAGTTGTACATTTACAACACTCGGGAACGAAAGTGATTTAAAACTTCAGCCAAAACATTATTCTTATTACATGCCGCTTATCGCCAAATGCCTTGGCAGCATAACCTTTATAACATGTAAATGGAAATAGCAAAACACCGGGAAGCGCAAAACTCATATTTTTTTGGAAATACAGAAACAAGAGAAAACGTCACAATGTTCAGATGACAACAACTAAACTATAAACCGTTCAGTTTCAACAATCTAATAACATTAGCAAGAAATGGACAGCATACCATTAACAAACATAATATCAATAAGAAAAAGAGACCTGAATCACGATACACCAACAAAGAAGGTTTTATGTACCTTATCAGAAGCGAAGCAAGCAATGCTACAAAGCGCCTTACACCCACTACACCACCTCTCACTCAAAACCCCATCAGCAGTCCCGCCCAACAGCTCCACCAGAAGCAGCTTTACTCTCCTTATCCTCTCACTTAAGAGGCTGCTGCCGAGCCACCAACGTAATTCACCAAACCCCAAATCTACAAAAATAAAAAAAACCTCCTAATCGCCCCCAACATCTCCAATTATCGTCTCTTCACGGACGCTCTATATACTTTACTAATAATCGAATTTCAATAATATAAATAAACCCTAGGGTTTTTCAACGGCGATGGCGCGTCGCTGAAGAACTCAAGAAGATAACGGACCTCGAATTCGTGGATGTCGTCCCATGAAAACCACTCTGAAACATAAACGTAGATTACTTCTCCATTTCGATATGCAGATTTGCGTACTTGGAGAGGTGTGACTTACTCGAATAGCTTGGGATGTATACGATCTCTGGCTCCGAAGGTTTTGTGGGTTTGGGAACGGAGAAAGTGGCGTTTACGGTAGGATATGGCGCGTGGAGGTTGAAGCAGCCATGGATCGCGGCGAGGGGGTAAAACACAACAGTAACGGCTGCAGATTCGATCTCGATTCCGGTTCAATTTATATATCGTGTTGGTCCAAATAGCGGACCGAGGATCCGAGATTGCAAAGAATATATTTATCCTAATGATGTTTGTCAAAATCTGGAGTTAAAACTTAAAACTATGATTCTACCGAGCTAACGTTTCTACATAGTATTAGTTCCGTTTGGTTGCGGAGAAAAAAAATTGAGTGAAAATAAAATATATGTTTGATTGTAAGGGAAAAAAATAGACAAAATGAGATTAAATTTATTTTACAATTTTCTCATGAAAAAATTATTTTTAAAAATAAATTTTACTTTTTTCCCGCAAACAAACGGAGCCTTAGTAAAAACTACGATCTCCTAGATGGCTGTGTTGCACTTGTTTGCTCTGTGATGCAATGGACATACAACAGAGTGGCTTGCGCAAAAGAAAGTCCTTGGAGGAAGGAAGCTATTCCGAATCTGTTTGTCATGATTATAAGCCTGAACTTCACGAGGATAAGGTACATGCGCATCTCAGTGTTTGTTTTGCTAATTTTTTTTCTTCTTCTGTTCTTTGCGCTTGCTTACGTCACATTTGGTTTGTGGAAAATTTGATGGATGAAACCAAAATTTGAGAGAAAATGATATGATTTGTTTGGTTACTCAAATCGAAAATAAAATTATATATATCAAAGAAAACTTACATAAACTTTCCACCAAATTTTCCATGGGAAAATCGTGTTCCACCCAATTTTCCATTTAAATTTCTTTCCTTCAAATTTTTCATGATTCCAACGGGGGGGGCATAAGAGTATTTTTTTGTGTGGTAACATTAAACCGTTAAGCTCCTTAAGATGTTTGCTGAAAATCATTTGTCGTTATGAAGATTTCAAAAACTGGTATGAATCATTATTTTGTTGGCTTTCAGACATTGTGGTTCAGTTGTTCCACAAACTGAAATGAATTCTGATAATGCAGAATTGCAGATACATTATTTTTCTAACACTGTTTTGCAAAGTCAAGGCGAGTAAGCTTTTTATGTTATTGTTGATTACAGAAGGCACAATCTATTCATGATGTTAAAGCCGGTGGCCTTGCAAACAAATTACCGGCTGCTGCTGAACATGTTGAGTCTCAGGATGATTTGTTTAGTCAACATGCCAAAGTTGCAGAAGAAGCTATTGCAGGTGCTCCATTGCTGATTTACTTTGATAAAAATGTGATTTTTTTGGTTATGGAGGTTTTGCTAATATTTCAGTGGCAACATGAAATGCAGGCTGGGAAAGGGCTGAAATCGAAGCAATGATTCTGAAGCAACAACTCCATGCTCAGATAGACTCGTATATAACTGATGCTAAAAAGAACTCCAAGCTCGCGGTGTTGGATTAATTCGATCCCGAATTACGTTGATGAATTCATAAGATTTAACAGAAAAGCTTAATAATGAAAACTTAATCGGAAGCGTACCTTTTGCGGCCATGATTACTTACTTACTGGTTATGGATCTTCCACAGTAGACTGACCGCAATCGAATTCTCGATTTCTGTTGATGGGAACAGTTTGTGTTTTCCGAAGGTGAAGCGTTAGAGTTCTTGGTTGGAAACCCTAATAGTCCAATGCTTCTATTTATATAAAACACACTTTATGTTCAGTTACAATGGGGACCACAACTTATAGATAATTACGTTTCGGCCCTTCAACAAAACGTAATTAAACTGTAGTTTCTACGCATTATTTCCATAATCACC